>JBBBDQ010002476.1:377500-447543 GCA_037127315.1 Ascarosepion bandense | reverse complement strand
TGGTCACATTTTTCGGAAGAGGGGGTGATAAGCTTTCCCATCTTTTATCCGGCGGGCCCTTAAAAGGCGGCCCTCTCAAAATTCAGCTTTTTTAAACGACCGGTTCTTTGAGTCGCCATTTTTCTTTTTCAATTCCGTAAATCACCAGGAAACAATTATATTTTTTCTCCTCCGTAAACTAAATAGGGGAATGGGGAGGGGGGAAAAGGGGGGGAATGGAGGGGGTTTATACAAATTAACCTTTGCAGACAATAAAGACAAACGGCAAACAAATCCAAAAGCAAACAGATTGGCCTTTAGCGGCCAAAAATATAATAACAATATCCCTTTAAAAGGAAATTAAACCTCTTGAGAGGTTTAACAAACAACCAATAAACCTTATTACAATAAAATACAAAAAGAATTTAAAATGGCGTAAACAGAAATAGGACACACGCAAAGAGCTTGCCTAAAGGCTACCTCTGCAAAACGGGGGGAGGGGCTTGAAAAGGCAAAAGGAGGAAAACAAACAGTTAAATGATCAGTTTCTTGGTCAACAAATAAAATAAAAAGATACTAATTAGTCAAAGGCCTCTTTTTTTTTTTTTTTTTTTTTTTTTTTTAAATAAAAAATAAATCTTTGGTAACTTTAAGACCAAATGAAAAATGAAAAGAGAAAATAAAAAAGAAAAACGGCCGACCTAAATAAAAACAAATATGGTCCGCCTAAAATAATACGAAAATAAAATACAAAAAGCTAGAACAAAAATAAAAATAAAACAACAAAGCAAGAAAACAAAAAATAAAATAAAAATAAACTTATCGGTACAAAGAAAGGTCTCTTGTGTACAAAATTCAGTCCAAATAAAAAATGTTTTCAACAAAAAGTCCAAGCTGAAACAAAGCAGAGGTCAGAGCAGTCGTAAAATGACAAAAACCACGTCGAACAACAACTGCACGGCATAAATAAGTAATGATTCTTGGATATTTAAATAAATAATTTACTTCAAGAAAATTTGCATTTGATATTAAATCTAAAAATAACCTTGACATCTATTCGAAGTCCTTCTCTTCATGCCAAATTTTGCTCTGTAATTGCCAAGAAGCCTACTGATTTTAAAATGCTTAGGAACCACATTTTGACTAAAAATCTTAACTGATTTTCCAATGGGTACAGATTGCTTTCATATCCAAAAAAAGTAATTTAATTTTTGTACCGTGTTTTTTATTTATTTTTTCTTTTTCGACCTCCTATTTTTTCTCTGTGTAATGCGCTTTCATTTCGACTGTATTGCACTGTTAACCGAACAAAAAATACAGGAGCTGAGTAAGCTGAAAAAGAAATCCCAACTGAATTATTTGAACAATAAGAAACCAGCTCTTTTTTTTTTCGTTGCATATTCTGATTTGAAAGGTAAGTGGATGAAAACAAATAATCTTTATAATTTTTTTTTTTACTGACTTAACACGCCACTTTTCATTTCGTTATTCCGCACACAAAAAATGAAATTCAGATGTTGAAGATAGACCAAAAGAAAACCTACATTTTTTTAAAATTCCTTTTGATATTCGTTTTAATTCTGTTCTTTAAGTATAGGAAGTAATTGAAAGATCTTTTTGGTAGCAAAAGAACATTTAAAATTTTTCACGTAATTCTTTTACTTTTGTTTTGAAATTTTGTTTAGGAAGTCAACGATGGCAAAAAAATATATTTGCCACTTTTCAATACAGAACGTCAAATAGAAAAATCGGTCAATTATTTTCATAGGTTGGAAATATATATAAGTCATCTTGTAAAAGTCCCTGCTAATAAAATTCTCTTCAACATTGGGTTGGTTTTGGGTCCGCCCCTCCCCCATGTGATATTTCGGTAATAACAAAAAGTGTTAGTTACATCCACAAGTTCAAGAAAAAAAAAAAAAAACCGAGCATACTAAAAAAAAAAATTATCGTCAAAATGTTCATTATTAAGAGGAAAGTCTAAATAATTTTACAATTATTTAATTATTTTAAATCATTTCTAACACGTTCGAAATTGATAAAAAAAATATCTGGTTTTGTTTAGTTTCATTTTGTTTTTCGTCAGCTGTCCACCAAAAAGATTACGGATTGGCACTTTTTTTTCCTGTGAAAAGTTGAAACACTTTAATTCGGAAATGTTACTAAATATGAAATAATTGCCTGATTTTATTGAAATCTTCAAGACTTATTAAAGTGAAAGTTTTTAAGATGATTTGAAGAAAATCTTGGTAAAAATTTTTTCTATCTGTTAACCTCACGCCAATTAATGAAATTTCTTGAAATTCAATACTACCCACACGCTTTGTTTCATTATTAGTTAAATGAAGTACTTAGTAAATATAAAGCTTTATCTCTCCTAAATTGCTGAAAACAAGAATTAATAAAAACCTGCATTGTATGAAGAAAAAAGAACTTAAAACGTACTTTTATCATCAAAAAGTTTATGAAAGATCAAAATATTTTTAATTAAATTTTAAACACTTAATTCCTTCTGACACGTCCGAAAACTGATGGATGGCCCTGAAAATGAAGTCCATTCGGAAAGTTTCCTTAAACTTAAAAAAAAAATTAAACAACAATTTGGAAAAAATAAGCTATTGAAAACACATTAAAAAAATCTTGAAAGAAATGTTATTAAAACCACACTCCCCCAAAAATTTTCGGATATGTTATTGAATACACCCCCCCCAAACAAAATATTGGACGTAGTTTCCTTGAACATAGTTTCTTTCTGCAGGCTTTTGACCGCCCCCCGCAAATAAGTTTCGACATAATTTTTTTGAAACAGGAAGAAAAAATAACAATTTGTTATTTGAAACAAAACAAAAAAATGGCATGTAAAACACTAAGGAAAAAAAATTTCCCTGTTCTAATAAAATTATTAGACATATACGTGTTTTATTTCATTACTTTCTTACAAGTTGAAAAAAATCGAAGCTAGTGTTTCCGAATTGGAGGATTGATTTACTACAAAGTTGTATGAGAAATTGTCCCCGACCCAATTTGTTTAAATATTGAAATTTTAGCAAATTTTTTACGTCGTTGTTAGTTTCAGGTGTAAGAAGTAACGTTTAACTGAAAAAAGGTCCCCAAAAATTTATGTACAAATTTACAGATGTTGACGGTAATGTCGTCCCGGTGACTGTTTTCAAAATGGAGGATCGATTTACTATAGCGTTGTATGAGAAACTGACCCCGCCTCTAATTTGTTTTTTTAAATATTGTACCTTTCCAATTATTTTCATTTATTTATTTATTAATTTATTTTTTTTGAAAATCGTAAGTCTTAGAGGGTAATCTATAGGACTGCGGTGAAAAGAATTGAAAAAGAGCGAAAATAAACGTGGTGGTAGTATACTTCAGATCCACCAGTTAAACTTGCAGGACTTATTCAGAATTGAATAAAATTATTTTTAAAATTTTTATAAATCTTTATAAACTTCTGTTACCCACCCCCATATATTGTAAATCCATAAAATTGCGAAAATTGGTTTTATTTGTTAAACGCAGGAATCTTCGTACAATGCAAATCCTAATATTTCTTCTGAAACATTTTGACTTTATTTCTGAAAATCTGCTCCTAATAGTAAAACAAAAAAATGCACTATAACTGACATTTAATTTGATAAGCTTCTAATTGCTTTAATAAATAATAGAAATTAGAGAAATTAGTCAGAAGAAAAAGAAAATTTCAGTTAATAATGAAATTTTAAAAATTATTCTTTTTTTTTTTCATTTGTAGTAACTTATATAGTATCATAAACTTAGTAAACAAAGACTAGATTTATTTAAATCGTAGTGCGTTCTTTTGTTTAAAATAATGTTTTTTTTCTTTTGTGTATTTGAAGTCCTTTTTATTTTATTTTTTTTATGGTAATCTGTGTAAATTAAAGGTCATGTGTTTCAGGGTTTCTTCCACTTACAAGAAAACATTTGTACACTTGCGATCGCCAAACACTTACCTTGCATCTCACACCTAATTTGTCAACGCATTCGGTAGAATGGTTAGACATTTGAACTGTTTAAGAAATACTATTCTAAATTTTTATTATAAATAATTTAACATACGCGCCTTACTTTAAAAGATATGAGGATATTTATGATACAGGATTTAACGTTGTTCTGAAGGATTATCACTACCCTTTTTCTTGTCCCGAAGGCATTTTCGCTAAGCTTAATGGAGGGGGTGGATTTGTTTTATCGAAAATTGAGCTTTTAACTGCTTATTTACAAATTCCAGTTGAAAAGTTGAGTTCGAAATTATTATGCATAATTAGGAATCGTGGATTAGATAAATTCGAACGTTTACCATTTGGTGTCAAGGTAGCGCCAACAAAATTTCAACAAGTCATAGATGCCATGCTGGGTGGACTTGATTTTGCAGTTGCTTAATTAGACGATATTCTAAAGAAAACCAAAGCATAGTTTAACATAAGGATCATGTACAGTTTTTCCTAAAATCCGAAAATTTCAAAATTAAAAAAAACAAATGTGATTCCGCCCCCCTGGAAACAATCAAATACATCGGACACATAACTGACCAGGATGTTAGAAGACTGAATCCTGATCAGGCTAACATGATTAATGACATGACGGCACCCAATAACATCGCTTCATTACAGAGCTTCTGAGGACTACCAAACTATTAGCAGGCATTCATACCAATGATGCACGATTTGATTACTACCCTTAATGAATTATTAAAAAAATTATATGCCCTGGATTTGGACAGCAGAAAACAAGCAAGCACTTGAAAAAATAAAGAAAACTCTCACGTCAGACTTGTTTTGTACTCATTACGATCCGGTCTTGGAAATCATTGTTGATATCGATGGTAGTTCGTATGGCGTAGGAACATACATTCTTCACAAAACGGCTAGAACTATAAAAAATCCATAACGCATACTTTGAGAGCTTTGCTTCCTGTAGAAAAAATATTCTCAGATTGAAAAAAGCACTTGAGATTATATTCACTGTCGCAAAGTTCCACCGCTATATTTCTAATCGGCAATTCTCTCTACAGACAGACCACAAGCCATTACTCAGCATTTTTGGCCCAAAGAAAGGCTTGCCTATACACACAACCAACAGACGTAAGTGATGGGGTACAATACTGTTGAATTACAATTTTAAAATTGAGTACTTGTCAACGCAAACATCCCGCCATGCAGCTGGAGTGTCAAATACAGAGAACCAGTGGAAGATACAGTGCTTTACTCCATTTACTCTGAAGGAGAATTAAAATCTACTCTTTGTAATACTGTAAGTGACTTTGCAGTGAGTCTGAAACAAAACAGGCCCTAAAAGACGCAATAATCATTGGAGAATAAAAATCGTCTGTTATTTTTTTATTTTATTTTTATTTTGTCTTAGTTTGATTGCATTTTTATTATGTTTTAGAGCAGAATTTTGGTAAATGTGTAACTGCTTGAGATAAAGAAAAAATTATCTACTTCCTCTAAAGTGTCTTGGGTCTTTTTTTTTTCAACTAATATAAATACCAAACTGCATACATGTTAAAAATCCATACAGATAATTTAATTCATTTTTGAATAAATCCTGAAAGTTTCATTGAAATCCAACATTTATTTGAATTTTGAAGAAATTTTCAAATCAAGTTTATATGGTTTTTATTTTTTTGTCTTTTCCAAGGTTTGATTTGTTGTCTTCATTTTTATTGCCATGTTTATGATGTTTTGTCCGTCGTATGCTTTGGCGTTCTTCTTTCTCAAGGACACATGGCACAGTAGATATAGGCAGTTGTTAGTTCCTGTGGGTTCAATCCCAGGCTACTGCAGTTGTGAACAAATAAGTTAAAATCTTCAGTTAAAGGTAGATAACTACATGACATCTGGAAGTGGCATCGCACTTGGAATGAGAATATATTCCAGAGATTGAAATAAAGGGTTTGGTTTGAAATTTCTAGCACCTGAAAAAGGTTGGGTTATATAACTTTGTAAACATGGCATTAAAGATGAGAACAGTCTGAATGATGTATTGTCAATAATGTAAACATTACCTCATCTGAGAAATATAGTCAGTTACATAGGTTTTGCTGTATTTCAAAAATTAGTTGAAAAATTAGTAAGACTTAAAACATTTTGATTAAAATTCTTCCTAAAATAAAATATACTTTACTGAAACTTTATTTGAAGAAATTAACTTTTATCTCTTAAGTGTATATTTTTCTGGAAATTTCATTAAGAATCGAGGGACATGTATAAAATTATATATATTCTAACAAGATTTTTCTAAAAATAAAAAATCTTGCAATAAACGCTAGTGTCGATCTAAGACGTTAACTTCAACTTCCCTTCTATCTATGCTGTTCGTTGCCCTTTCTTTTTTTTCTTTCTCTTCTTTCTGTTTACCAATTTTTATATTTAATTATATTTTTTTTATAAGGCTTCATTATTTTAACTATATTTCTAATATAACACTACTACTGGTTATATTTTAATTTGTATTAAAAGCATGATTTACAAATTATTTTTTACCTTAAATATATCCAGTTTTATTAAACTGAATTTTAAGGTTAATTTCAGTCATGTTTTTATAAGAAAGCAGATGAACTGCAATAGACGCTGATGTCGATCTAAGACGTTAATTTAATTTCTCTTTATACTGTTCCTTCTCTTTCCCTTTTCTTTTCCTTTCTATTCTTCATTTGTCTATTTTTTTTCTTTCTCTCTTTGGGATTTTTTTGAATGACCGAGGAATTGTTTTTGTAGATGACTGTTACCAATGTCAATTCTCGACTGTCTATGCGTAAATTTCGGGCTTATTTTGAATATTAACTGTTGGATTTTACAATTATTTAATTTGTTATAAATCATTTCTAACACGTTCGAAATTGATAAAAAATCTATTGTTTTGTTTAGTTTTTTTTGTTTTGTTTCTTTTTTCGTCAGCTATCCATTAAAAAAATTCCTATGGCTTAGCACAGTTATTTCCTGTGAAAAACTAAAACACGTTAATTAGGAAATTTTTGCAAATAATAAATAATTCCTGGATTTTATTGAAATTTTCAAGACCTATTAAAATGAAGTTAAGATGATTATTTTAATAAAATCTTGGTTAAAAAATTTCCATCTGTTAACCCCACTCCAATTATAGAAATTTCTTCAAATTCAATACTACCCAGAAACTTTGTTTCATTATTAGTTAAATGAAGAACTTAGTAATTATAAAGCTTTATCTCCCCTAAATCGCTGTAAAGAAACAAAATAAAAACCTGCATAGTATGAAGAAAAAAATTAGAAACGTACTTCTTTCATTAAAAAGTTTATGAAAGATCAAAATAGTTTGAAACTTTTAATTCCTTACACGTTCGAAAATTTGGTAAGAAATCTTGTTATTCATGTTAGCGGGTAACCAAATCCGTACGAAAGTTGAAAACGTAATTTTACAATTAATATTGTTTCTATGACCAACGTATTTTGGAAATTCTAGCAAAAATCAAATTGTCGGATTTTAGTAAAACGGCGAACCTGAAGTATACTACCACCACGTTTATTTTTGCCGTTTTTCAATTTTTTCACCGCAGTCCTTTTGATTCTTAACTCTAGATTCCAATTAGCAAATAAAATTTGGAGAAATTGCAATATCTGAACAAATAAATTTGTGGGGGTCAGTTTCTCATACAACGTTAAATTAAATCGAACCTCCATTTCCAATCCAAACGCTTTGGGGTCGCTTTTTATGTGAACTCTTTTTGGGACGAGTTTTTTCCCTTTTGTTTTAGCCTTCGGGTCGATTTGTTTTTTGGCCTTTTTGGAACGAGTTGTCTTTCTTACGGTTTCTTAACTTACGATGACATCTTCCTCTAAATCTCCAAGAATGGCTCTATTAAAGACTTTCGAAAAGGATTCAGTCATTGAATATGCGTATACCCAAAAGTTACTTGCACATAGTAAGTTGTGTTCCTGTGGGCATGCTGAAAGGCATGTGCAAATTCCAAATCGGATAAGGTTTGCTGGAGATGTTCCAAATGCAAAAAAGAATGTCCGTGAGGAATGGGACATTTTTGATAAGTCCAAATTATCTGTATGATAAATTTGCCCCCCCCCCCAATTTGTTTAAATATTGAAACTTTAGCAAATGTTTTACGTCGTTGTTAAAGTTTCAGGTGTAAGAAGTAAGGCTTAACTTAAAAAAAAGGTCTCCAAAAATTTATAATGTACAAAGTTACAGTTGTTGACGGTAATGTCATACCGGCGACTGATTTCAAAATGGAGAATCGATTTACTATAGCGTTGTATGAGAAACTGACCCTCCCACCAATTTGTTAAAATATTGTATTCTTACAATTTTTTTTTTATCGTAAAGCTTCGGGGATAATCTATAGGACTGCGGTGAAAAAATTGAAAAATATTGAGCGAAAATAAACGTGGTGGTAGTATACTTAGTCCGCCAGTTAAACTTGCAGGACTTATTCAGAATTGAATGAAATGATCTTTAAAGTTCTTTCTATAAATCTTTATATACTTCTGTTACCCACCTCCATAAAATTTTAAATTAAAAATTTATTTCGAAAATTGGTTTTATGAGTTAAACGCAGGAATCTTTGTGGAATGCAAAACAACTAAATGTTTTTAAAAATTTTAACTTTATTTCTGAAAATCTGCTCTTAATAGTAAAATTAAAGATGCACTATAACTGATATTTAATTTGATAAGCTTTTAATTGTTTTAATATATCATATGAATTAGAGAAATTAGTCAGAAGAAAAAATTTCAGTTAGTAATGAAATTTTAAAATTTGTTTTCATTTTTTTAAAACTATAATAATTTATAGTTTCAAAAAGAATTTTAAACATATTTCAAAGATTTGTTGCTAGTTTATAAACGTTGTAAACAAAATTTAGATATAAAGTTTCATACAAATCGTTGTGCCTTCCTGTTTGTTTCAGGGTTTCTTCCTCTTAGAGGGAAACATTTGTGTACTTGCGATCGCCAAACACTTATCTTGCATCTCACACCTGTCTAATCTGTATATACATTCGGTAGAATGGTTAGACAGTTGAACTGTGTTTAAGAAATACTTTTCTAAATTTCCTGCTACAAATAATTCTACATACGCGCCTGAGAAACGCATAACATTTGCGTCTTACATTAAAAGATTTGAGGATATTTATGATACAGGGTTTAATGTTGCTCGGAAAGACTATCGCTACCCCTTTTTTAGTCCTGAAGTCATTTTCACTAGGCTTAATTGAGGGTGGGGATTTTATCGAGAATTGAGCTTGAAATGCTTATTTACAAATTCCTGTTGAAGAGTTCATTTTGAAATGATGTACGAACACAAATCCTGGATTAGATAGATTAAATTCGAACGTTTACCATTTGGTATCAATGTAGCGCCAACAATATTTCAACAAGTCATAGTTACCATGCTGGGTGGACTTGATTTTGCAGTTGCTTATTTATACGATATTCTAATGAAAAACCAAAGCAGAGTCTAACATAAGGATCATGTACAGTTTTTCCAAAAGTACTATTTCAAAATGAAAAAGACCAAATGTAATTTTTTGCATGGAAAAAAATCAAATACGTAGTAAACATAATTGACAAGGATGGTAGAAGACTGAATCCTGAACAGGCTATCATGATTAATGACATGCCGGCGCCCAATAACATCGGTTCATTACAGAGCTTCCGAGGACTAGAAAAATTATTACCAGGCATTCATAGTTCGTAAAGCGTAGGTGCATGCATTCTTCACAAAATGACTAGAACTATAAAAAACCGATAACACATGCTTTGAAAGCTTTGCTTCCTGTAGAAAATAAATCATTCTCAGAATGAAAGAAAGCACTTGATATCATATTCAGTGTTGCAAAGTTACACCCCCTATATTTCTAGTCGGCAATTCTCTCTACAGACAGACCACAAGCCATTACTCAGCATTTTTGACCCAAAGAAAGGTTTGCCTACACACACAGCCAACAGACTTAAGCGATCGGGTACAATGATGTTGAATTACAGTTTAAAAATTGAGTACGTGTCAACACAAAAATTCGGCCATGCAGCTGGAGTGTCAAAAGTAATTCCCAAGTCCAAAGAACCACTGGAAGTTTCAGTGTTTGCCTCCCTTCACTCTGAAGGAGAATTAAATCTACTCTTTGTAAGACTGCAAGGGAATTTCCAGTGACACTGAAATAAATGAAACAAATTTTTTGCCATGATGAATATTAAGGAAATAAAAGCTACGGACGTTTTTCCGATATGTGATGGGGAGATGTTCTGATTCCATATTGCCATTAATACCCCAAAAACACATTTTGAAAGATTTTCAGGCTGGCCATCCAGGGAGTACTAATATGGAAAGTTTGATGTATAGCTATGTCTGTAGTATTTTAAAATAGACAACTAATCTTTTTGGGAGATGGCTATTGTATAAAAAAATTGGGAATATAATTTATATGGTAAAGTGTCCACAATTTATACATAAGACACTTAAATAAACTTAGGAACCGCCTAACTGATGAGGCTGGTAATGGGTTTCCTGAGAAAAAAGCGATGGGTGTAATATATGACACTTCTAACATTCCAACCCCTCTTAAGGCTCAACAAATAGGCTGTTCGAACAGAGAATAAAGCAACTAAGTTAGCAGTACTCTATCCAAAGCGGAAAAGAATGATAGCAGATTGGAGCAAAATTAATAATTTGAAATAAGCATTATTTACTAAGATTAAAAAATGAATTTTTAAACTCGACAATAGCTGTTAGACTAGTAGATATCACAACTACTTCGCTGAGACAAACAGCATAGTATGAAGAAAAAAGGCCCCAAAATGAACATGAAGTATTTCCATTACAATGTTATTATTAAAAGGAAAGATGAATGTATTTTAATTATTTTTAGAATGTTGGAATCAATACCAACAGGTTCAGAATATTCGTAAAAATCCTTGTTTTTATTTTCCTCAAATGGTGCCCGAATCGTTACCAGAGTTTTTCAGTGGATAAATGAAAATGTAACAAAATTTTAACGTGGAAGAACACATTAAACTGGAAATTCTTGCAAAAATCAAATAATTGTCGGATTTTCATGAAAATTTCAGGAATTATTTACAAATGAATTTTAGTATTTTTAAATAATTTTTAGGAAATCCTGGTAAAAAGTTTTTGTTTCTTTTTTTTTATTTTTGGTGTGTGTGTGTGTCTGACATTCGTTATTCCCACCTAAATTCATGGAATTTCACGAAATAAAATTTTGTAGCAAAAATTTCATTAGGTATACGCATGACTCATTGGAGTATATAAATCTGTTATATTTTTCAAAATAGGTGGGTTTTTTTTTAAACTCTGCTCCAAATAGAAAAATAAAAATGCATCAAAATTATATTATTAGATGAGCTTTTAATTGCTTTTATAAATAATATATATTAAGTATATTACCAATCAAGTGCCAAACGTGATACATAATTGGGTGATCATGTCTCGAAAGATATGACTGAGTGTGTAGAAGATAATCCCGCAGTAGGTTGCTGTTACTTTCTGTGGTAGACTGTTTGCCAGCCAAGTTTATAGCATCCAGTCTGTCATGTTATTTAACCCATAACTGGAACGAAGACACTGGTAAATACCTTCTATATGGATATTTGCACGTAGTCCAAAGAAAATGTTTTCATTAATACTGAAATTTGAAAAGAATAGTGCAGAATTTTAAGAGATTTATAAATGCGTAAATTCTTCTAATTAAACTTTTAAAATAAAACCAAACAATTCTTGGAAAAATTCATAAGTCATTGAAAAAGATTTTTCTGAAGAAAATGATCTCATATTTTCTACTTAATGTCTTAGTTTGATTGCAATTTTTATTCTGTTTTACAGCAGAATTTTTGGAAATGTGTAACTGCTTGAGATAAGTAACAAATTATTTACTTCCTCTGAAGGGTCCTGCCTTTTTATTTTCAACTAATATAAATATGAAAGCGCACAAATTTAATTTGTAAAATCTTTATTAAGTGAGGATAACAGATGTTAAAAAATGCAGATAATTTAATTTATTTGTGAATAAATCCTGAAAGTTTCAGTAAAATTCAACACTTATTTGAATTTTGAAAGAATTTTCAAATGATGTTTGTCTTTTTTCTTTTCCATTGTTTGATTTGTTGCCCTCATTTTCTTGCCATGTTTACGATGTTTTGTCCGTCGTATGCTTTGGCGTTCTTTCTCAAGGACACATGGCACAGTAGATATAGGCAGTTGTTAGTTCCAGTGGGTTCAATAACATGCTACTGCAGTTGTGAACAAATAACTTGAAAATTTCAGTTAAAGGGAGATAACTACATGGCATCAGGAAGTGGGATCGCACATGGAATGAGAATATATTCCTGTGATTGAAATAAAGAGATTACTTCGAAATTTCTAGCATCTGAAAATGGCTGGGCTATATAACTTTGTAAACATGGCATTAAAGATGAGAACAGTCTGAATGATGTATTGTCACGAATGACCAAATAAAAGATCTCCTTAAACTGGGTATTCCACTTTCCAAAGTCGCTTGTCCGTAGCATTTTATTTTCTTCCCATTTGCAGTGGACAGTGATATGGGAGTCGGTTTTAATGTAATACCATTTTCTGCAGAAGTTGGTAATATTGAGATACTTGCGCCAGTATCTAAAATAAATTTTAATTTGGTAGCCCCTAATTTTGCGGTAATTTCTAATAGCGGCGAACCTCGTGGGACTGAAATTGTTCGACCTATTAGTTTTCCGAATCACTACCTATAGGTGTTGCTGGTCGGGAACTAGGCAACATTTGTAGATTGTTCTTTTTGGGCCAATTAAACCCATGTGTTCTGACATTATTGGCGAAATAAATAGGTGCTCTGCAAATCTTTGTCCGTAGGTTATTCCGATACGGCCTGACATTTAGTGGCACTGAAGTGTCTTGGCTGTATTTTCCTTTATAATTTATTTGTGAGTTATTCTTAGTAAATAAGGGTCGCTGAACAACAAATGCCTTATTGTTATTGAATAATGGCATCAGTTCATCTGCTAATCTGCCAAGTTGGGTATGGTTTAAATCTTTTTGTGAGGCTATTACTGGAGCTATTGTTGACGGCAATACCTGCAGGAATTTGTGTCTCACAATGTCGTCGCTAATACCTATCCGTTTAGATACGGATAGCATTTCGTGCAAATATGTCGACGGTCGTCCTGAAATAGTCGTAGCCGACATTAATCTTTCGAGAAGCTCCGGTTTTGTTTGTTAGTGAGCTTCTATCAGTCCGTTTTATTTCCTCGTAGTCTTGTGATGCGAGGGTAGCATTTGGTAGTTTACCCACTTCTTCGGCTGGTAACGATGATATTACTGTATAAAACATTGTTTTTCGATGCTGTCAGATTTCGTAAGTGAAACTGGGCTTCTAATATCTGTAACCATCCATTTACAGCAGTTTCCATGAATTCCAGTGCCTTGATATTGACTTGATGTTTCGTTTTTTCTCCTGTCTGCTCCATTTACCCTTTTATATATATATATATATATATATGAGGTTGATTTCTGCTCGTTTGTCTTGGTCACCACTGTTGTTACTCGGTTTTGGTACAGTTAGAAGATAACACAAACTTGAATTAATGTTTATTTTTGGTATGAAACTTTAGGTTTTTACATCAACTTACAATTTTAAAATTTTTGTGTGGATACAGGAGCAGACTAGCTAAATTCTCTTAAACGAGCCTATCCCTTCTGGACTCAAGTGGTCAACTCCTAGCGTCTTCCTCTTTTTAAATCTCCTCACAAAACTACTATCCTTAACTCCTACTCTTGCTCCTACCAAAAGAAACGGTTCTTTATTTTGCCGCCTAATTTTGAATTCTTGGGGTCAGTGTGTCTATCTTTTCCTCTTTATAGAACACTCGCCATTTTATAAATTATAACACGTCTGTGGACCGTGAGATATTGAACCACCTCAGCAAGAGGCAGACAAGTACTAGTTATGGAAATTGAAGAGAACAGAGGAGAGTTCAGGGGAACAATTCTTCAGAACAATGATTCCGTCGCCACCGCTCGCTTTATGGTGGTTAAGCTTTGTAATTATGTCGGAGATCACCGAGGGGTAATGTGGATGTCATTCAGTTTGGCTTCATTTTGGTGTGGGAAGTTGTGTACAGATATTCCAGAAGAGTCCAGTGTCGAGTTGGTGGGGAGTCTGCAGACTTTCAGCACTTGCCGAGGTAAGGACCTCCTATTCCTTGATTATAGGGGAGATTGAGGGTTTGCTATTTCTTTTAGTACACTTTTTCAGAGCCTTCAGTAGTCTTTAGAACCACACTTACTGTGTGCTTTGCGCTTCTTCATTTTGGCTGCAAACAGCTTGGGATCTTTATGTATATTCTTGCACTCATTGTGAGCAGAGGCGAAGGCGCTTGTTATGGTCCAACACTTGACTCTGATAAAGCCGGAAGAAGAGATTTCGATGGGCGATGGTAACAGCAAGCGAGTTAGAACCAACGGCATGAGTAGGAATTAAGTTTCAATTTCCTGGCTGGGATGAAAGCTTCGATGAATGAGTTCTAATCGGCACTTTGGTAGCAGAAAGATTTTCTGCTAATTTGAGGTTCTACAGTGGAGTGGAAGGAGGTGGTTAACAGAAATCACTGCATGGTCAGTTTCCGACGGGGCAGAGTTCCTTGACATTGCAAGTGTCAGGGATGGAAGTAAAACAAAGATCTAGGAGTGAATCCTATATATTAGGGTTACAAGAGAACTGCGTGGGGAACTCTACCACTTGTGTAAGGAAAAGAGTGGTTAAAAGATTACTGGTGTGGACAGTAGCAAGATCTGTGACAGTTTTCAACCCATTGGCGTGGTGGGCGTGAATCCCCAAACACAAATATATGGGCAGATAGATGAGAGGAAACAGACTTGTCAATATTATTGGAGATGTTGACAAGAATGGAACAGTTGAGAGATAAGGGAGAGCGGTAGAGGAAGAAGAGATAGCTAACCGAGCTTAGTAGGTTTTATTTTAGTTTTAATTCCATGCTATTATATTAAATTAAATATCTAGTACGAAAATGGTTACATTTCAAAGCTTGAACCCCCCCATAAAGCGAGTGGTGGTGACGGAATACAAATCATTTTCCTAAAGAAATGTGATCTTGAACTCTCCTCTGTTTTCTCTAAACTCTATAACAATTGCTTCTCTGCTTCTTACTTTCCTGCCTGGTGGAAATCCTCCTCTGTGGTTTTTATATATAAAAATACCAGAGGTCACTCTAACCTCATTAATTATCGCCCTATCAGCCTCCTAGCAATCTTTGTCAAAGTGTTTAAAGCAATAATCAATGCAGAGGTGGTACAACATCTCACAGCCCCCAGACTATTCTCTGATAAACAAGATGGTTCCCGCTTCACCAGGTCTACATTTGATATGATCACGACCATTACTGAGGATATACACCAAAAGCTCGACAACAACATCTAAGCCCAAACTGTTGCCATAGACATCCCCAAAGCATTTGACAGTCTGACATGCAAGGTGCTGGGTTACAGTATAACTGGACAATTGTTTGATCTAATCCAGTCATTCCTTTCAAATCGCGAAAGGAAGGTAGTATTGAACGGACACGCCTTCGAATATTATCATGTTATTCTAAGTCCTATGCTTTTCCTTGTCAACATTAACGATTTCCCAGATTTAATTAGATCCCAAGTAGGATATACGCTTAACTGTAGCCCTAGACATCTCCAAAGCGTTCGACAGTCTGGCATACTGACCTCCTATGCAATCTGCTGGCCTACTGTATAACTGGACAATTGTTTGACTTAATCCAGTCATTCCTTTCAAATCGCACAATGAAGGTAGTATTGAAGGGATGTGCCACCTATACTATTTTCATATATATATTTATTATTTTTAATATTATGTTTATTAATATTATTTAAGATATTTTTCTAAGGTTGTATTTTAATATTTTATTTCTCTTATCTTATTGTTAATTATTTTAACCACATTTTAATACTACTAGTGGTTATATTTTAATTTGTATTATAAAGTAGGATTTACAAATTATTTTTACCATGAATATATCTCATATTTGAAACTTTAAAAATTTTAATGTTAAATTGCCATATCATGTTTTTCTAAGAAAGCAGATGAACTGCAATAGACGCTGGTGTCGATCTAAGATATTAACATTAATTTCTCTTTCCCTTTTCTTTTTCTTTCTATTCTTTCTATTTATCATTTGCCTCTATTTTTTTTCTTTCTCTCTTTGGGATTTCTTTGAATGAGCTAGGAATTGTTTTTGTCGATTACCGTTACCAATATCTATTCTTGACATTGGCATGTGAGCATCTGAGGGTAACTAATTTTGGGATTATTTTGAATATTATTGTTGTATCTTTTGGGACTGACAAACAGCTTCCTACTGCGAAATACATATTACCAATGAAATTGTCGAATATCTAAAATTGCTAAAATATATATATTTGTACCAAAATCTTCTAAAAAGTAATTAAAAAATAATTTTCTTCATTTGTGAATAAATCCTGAAAATTTAATATAAATCAGACAATTACATTATTTCTGCAAGAATTTCCTAAGCAGTCTGTATATATTTTTTTTTACTTAAAATCTAAACTCAACTTCTCATTAAATTTTTGGGCATTTTTGTTCACGTTGTGCTATCATATTACAGCAAATCTTTGGAAGAACCTGCATTTATGTAGTTCATGCCAAATAACACCGATTAAACAATGATGATAGTATTAAAGAGATATTTTTAATATTCTCATGATAATTTAACATATTAAACGATATACAAAAATAATACAATAAAATATACATTTTTCCCCTGGAAAAAAAATTAATGGCTGAAAATGAATATTAAAATGAAAAATCTTGTTTTTATTTTAGTTTCAATTACAAGCTAATAGGTTATATTTAATATTTCTAATAGGAAAACACTGCACTATGTTTAAAAAAAGGATCTAAATTTACTGAAAATAGTTTTTATTTTAAATGACTACAATTGCTGATTTGAATGCCATTTTTATCCATCTTTTATATAATGTAATGTTTTCAAAGATAAAAATTACTTTTCTAAAAATTTATTTGAGGAAAATTAGCTGATTTAATGTGTACTTAATCTGATTTGAAACAAATACTTTTATTTTAAAATGTCAGAAATGCATTTTCATATGGCAGTAGCTGTTTATTTCAGGTGTTGACAGATAGAAGCTTGAATACTATTTATCTACAGTGAACATCTCGGTAAAATCTACACAGTGAATAACATGAGGACCTTTTTATATATAATTTTTAACTATTGAATTCTCCTAAACATTTAGCAAATGATTCTCCATAATCTAAGGTTTTATGGAATTTCATGTACTTGGTTTTATACTTACTGTTCTTGTAAATTTTATTTTCTGCTGATGTTATTTTTGGATATATCAGTTTTAACAAAAGTTAGCCTGTTTATACATGCACCAAATAATTTGAAACTCTTTTAAAATATTGATGTTTGAAGAATTGCACTCACCTTTTATCTTTATAATTCGCAAATATAGTTTTTACTTGAAAGCAATATTCCTTAACCATGGCAATGTAATATTAACATGTAAAGGATTTTTCATCAGCTCATTTTTCTTAATAATGTCTATAATATACTTTATTCATAAAATCAATAAAAAAAGCTTTTCTAATCAAATTATTTTTAGTTTCATTGCATTTCTAATTTTATGATTCAGAGCATAATTTTTCACTGTGTTTAAAAAGATGATTTAAATTTAACAGTTCTGCTTTTAACTAGTGTGAACATTGAGACAAAATTTAATTCTCGAAAGTAAAAAAAGTATGGTGTCACGGATATAAGGAAAATTTTCACATGAGAAAGATAACTTAGATGGTGTTGAAAACTGCAAAAACGAAATGAACTTCACTTAGTAACAGAAGATGGTGACACTCATGAGTGTAACAAAGAAAGTAAAATGAAGGGAAAAGACAAATGAAAAATTTTAAAAACATAGAAAAAAACATAACTTTTGATTTCAGATAACCAACGAAATTTTTTTCAATTCTCTTATTGCCTGCACTTTACAAAACCTTCCACACAGACACGTTTCCTTACGTTTTTTCGTTCTCTAATAAATCTTAATTTTTATGTTTGTTGTTCATCACTATTTATTATTCTTAAGCATATTCTGAGCCTGCAAAAGGAACCATCCACTCCCAGACTAGAAAACCTTGGCCATATATTTTACCAACAAGCTGAACATTCACTTCTAATTTTAAGTTTTATATTTGCAACTTAATTGTCACAATATTTACTTGTAATTTTGTTTTATATCAGCAGATTACTAATTACCAGATTACAATCACCATCATGTTTTATACTAAGTGTATAAATAGTACTTCATTACTTGATATTTCAAATAGATTCTTCATTCTTAAACGGAGCTTTTTTTGTCATTATCTGTCAAATTTCATGATTTTTTTTTCTCATTTCAACATTTATATCTAAGTTCTTTTCTTGATTGTTATATACTTTATTTAATAAATGCTCTGCTGTTTGCTTTAATTAAGTGAAAATTGAGTTTGTTTACAAATGGAAAGAAAAGTTTATGGAAAATTTTAAATTTTAGAACTTTAAAATTTTTTCAGAATATTCACCATACTCACATATTGTTAAAAGTAAATTAAGATAAACTTATTGATTTTTTTTTATTGATTTTTTTTTCCTGATTGCTGCATTTTTATGTGTCTCCGTGTTGGACTAAACTTGTCATGTTGATAAATTTAAGTTAAAATAACACATTATTTCATTTATTATTCATTGTCTCTTTTAAAATACATTTTACTTTTTTCGACAGGTGATTTGACTGAACAGAGAATCATTTTACTACAATCTGATATTATTTGTAAATTGAAATGAAAGAAAACAAGAATTTTGACATTCTGTTACCAACGGTTAAATATATGCTGATATCAGATTGACGTTCTACCTTTACGTATTTATCTTATTTGAAGTGCCATATGCAAACATACACTGGAGAGAAATCATGTGATGTTTCTAGGTGTGTAACTTCAGTCACATTTGAAGCACTATATTCAAACGGTGAAAGTAGAAAGATTTCCTGAAGATTATGAATTCATCTGCTCATATACTTGACATTTGAAGTGTAATATGAAAATAAACACTGCAGAGAAAATATATTCTTGCAAAATTTGTCGATCTGCATATTCTAGCAAATAATCTTTGCTATGATATGTGCAAACACACACTGGAGAAGAATCATATTCTTGAGAAATATGCGGATGTACATTTTTGCAGATATCATTTGTGGTGCGCCACAGGCAAACAAACATTGTAGAGGAACCATTTTCTTTTGAGGTTTGTGGATCAGCATTTTTATGGAAATAAGCTTTTTAAAAAACATACGAAAATGCACACTGGAGAGAAACCATATTCTTGTGAAACTTGTGGATCTGCATTTTCACAAAAGTCAAATTTGTTGCGCCATATGCGAACACATACCGGAGAGAAACCATATTTTTGTGAAATTTGTGGATTATCGTTTTCACAGAATTCGAGTTTGCAGATCCATAGGCGAACACATACTGGAGAGAAACCATATTCTTGTCAAGTTTGTGGATCAGCATTTGCACAAAGTTCAAAGTTAGTGATTCATATGCGAACACATACTGGAGAGAAACCATATTCTTGTGAAACTTGTGGATCTACGTTTTCAGATAAGTCAAATTTGTTGCGCCACATGCGAACACATACTGGAGAGAAACCATATTTTTGTGAAATTTGTGGATTATCGTTTTCACAGAATTCGAGTTTGCAGATTCATATGCGAACACATACTGGAGAGAAACCATATTCTTGTGAAGTTTGTGGATCAGCATTTTCACAAAGTTCAACTTTAGTGATTCATATGCGAACACATACTGGAGAGAAACCATATTCTTGTGAAAATTGTGGATCAGCATTTTCAGACAAGTCAAATTTAGTGAGTCATATGCGATCACATACTGGAGAGAAACCACATTCTTGTGTAACTTGTGGATCTGCATTCAAGTCTAAGTCATCTTTGGTGGAGCATATGCGAACGCATACCGGAGAGAAACCTTTTTCTTGTGAAGTTTGTGGATCTGCATTTTCAAGGATGTCATCTTTGGTGTGCCATAGACGAACACATAGTGGAGAGAAACCACATTCTTGTGAAGCTTGTGGATCAGCATTTTCAAAAAGAGCAAATTTATTGACTCATATGCGAACACATACTGGAGAGAAACCACATTCTTGTGAAAATTGTGGAGCAGCATTTTCACAAAGAGTAAATTTAGTGAGTCATATGCGAACACATACTGGAGAGAAACCATATTCTTGTGAAATTTGTGGATCTGCATTCAAGATTAAGTCATCTTTGGTGGAGCATATGCGAACGCATACCGGAGAGAAACCATTTTCTTGTGAAGTTTGTGGATCTGCATTTTCAAAGAAGTCAAATTTGGTGTGCCATAGACGAACACATACTGGAGAGAGACCATATTCTTGTGAAGTTTGTAGATCTGCATTTACACGTAAGTCAAATTTGCGGATCCATAGGCGAACACATACTGGAGAAAAACCATATAATTGTGAAACTTGTGGATCTGCATTTTCACAGAAGTCACATTTGTTGAAGCACATTCGAACACATACCGGATAGAAACCATATTTTTGTAAAATTTGTGGATCTGCATTTTCACAGAAATCACATTTGGTGAATCATATACGAACACATACCGGAGAGAAACCACATTCTTTTGAAATTTGTGGTTCTGCATTTTCACAAAGGGAAAACTTAGTTATTCATATGCGAACACATACTGGAGAGTAACCATTTTCTTGTAAATTTTCTGGATCTACATTTTTAGATAGTACATTCATGGTGTGCCATGTGCACATACATACAGGAGATTGACCACTTTCTTGTGTAATTTGTTGGCATGCATTTTCAAGTAACCACGTTCTTGCAAAATGTGTGGATCAGTCTTTTCGCAGAGGCCTGATTTTTCACCACCATATTCAAACACACACAGGCTAGAAATCATACACGTGATTTTCATGAATTTCTAACTTTAGCAATATCCTATATTATCTTCAGTTTTTATATCAGAAGTGACATTGTGTTTTAAATGATGCAAATCTGCCTTCTCAGAGAAACCAGTATGCTCAGTGTCAACATTTGGGAGTTGATATTTCCATAAATATCATGTCTTATCTGACATATACAACACACACTCGTGTGAGCTGCATGTATGATTATTTGCAAATTTTATTAACTTACAAGTATTCAATATTTTAGAATAACAAATAAAATACAAATATTTTTCTTATGGTTGTCAGATATATTTTATTTGTCCTAATCAACAGAAACATTCTTTCTCAGGGTCTTTTAATGTAATGTATTTTAATCTTTACAAGTTAATCGCTTTGGTTATTCAAGTGGAATAGAGCAGATAAGTCTTTTTTGTATTGAATACACACGTAGGTAATGTAGTAGTCTGAATAAAGCATTGACTTTCCATCATGTATCTGTTGTTTTTTTTTGTTTTTGTTTTTTAATTTACATATATTCAAACTGCCAGTATTTTTACTCTGCTCACTGATTCTGTTAATGCATTTTTATAGGTCAGCCATAAATAATTCCTTCATGTTACATAATGAACCCTGTTCAATGTTCATCTGATTGATTCAAACCTCTTTATTTTGGATGTTATTTTCTGAAGTCTAATACATTTTGGATATTTTTAATTACATACTCATATTTAATGACTAGCATTAGACTACGGAAAAGCATCCAAAACAATAATAAACATATTTGCATATATATTGTTAAAAATGCATATACATAATAGTAAAATATAACATACACTTCTTCATATTTGTTTCAATGCAGATTAATTTAAATTAGGTAAATTTTCTAAAATATTTGAGAAGAGTATATTCTTTTTGAAAGGTTCTATTTTTAATAAAATTATTTGGTGTCAGTAGATCTGTCGATATGGCTAAATTTATAAGTTTTTGTCTCATTGCTATTGATTTGCCTAGTTTTAACTTGCATGTAGATTGTTTGTTCAGCATTTTCCCTGTTCCTTTTCTTCCTTTCTTTGTTTATTGAAAACATTGTTAATTCCATTTGAGCATGGCCAATTAATTACTCAACAAATTTAATCTAATTACTTCAAATTAAAATTACAGTTAAAGCTACAAGACAGATTTTATTTTGTTTTGTAATATTTATTTTGAAAAAGAACTGCTCAGATAGTTTTCATTCTCACCACATCTGACCAGTAAACCAAGCCAACAAACTGATCAACTTCAAAACTTCACTGACATTTTCAAAAGTTGCCTACATTCTCATATTACCATCAATACAGAGAAGTTTATACTGACAATTCTTCTCTTTTTTTCAACTCACCAGCAGTAATATTTGTTTTGTATGTTCTTTTGTTTGTGTGCATAATTTTTAACGAACTCTAAAGAAACAGTATTTACGATTAAGCAAATGTGTTGTAACAGCGGAATAAACTACTTGGATAACTCTTTAATAACAACAGATAGAAAGCTATAATATAGAAAAGATCAAAGGAAATACAGTAAAGAAAGTTTTTCCTCCTTTCTCAAATGCTTTTTCCTTTCCTTAATTCTACCTTTCTCTGTGCTTCCTTTCCTCCTTCATTTGTTCATTCATTCATTCATTCATCTGTGCATCAATCTATCATGGATTTGTTCTCACCAGCAATGTTGATATTCACGAAAGAATTATGAAATTTTCAAAGGTTTTGTTTTTGTTTCTTAGACTAGTTTTTCAATTTTTTCATTTTTCTATAAGCCAGTTTTTATTTACTTTAATTCTTCCTGTGTGTTTGATACTTATTTCAATTATACTTTAGTTATCTGTGTTATTTGGATCATTTTGTTTGCTTTTCTTTCTTAAGCATAAATTTATTTTTTAAATCTGTTTTTTACATATTCACTTTTCTAAAATTTTCTGTTGTTTTTTCATAATTTTTCTGTTTGTGGCTCTTAACCAGAATGTCTCCTCACGAGCTGTAACAGCCAGTCAGCCAATGTTCAACTTTTCCATAGATGGGTAGCAGACAGGCCCTAAAATAGAACCCTGAATATTACAAGAAGCAACAGGACAAGTACCATAACTTTATCACGGGAATTGTGCTACTGGACATTCCCTCAACTTTGACCTTTTAGTAATTGCCTCCAATTTCCCTGTTTACATCAAACATAAGATCGCGAAGATGGTGGATGTGTCGGTAGAAGAAAATGGAGGAGGCACTCAAGTATTTCAACATTGTCGTAAGTGTTTGTTAGAACGTCAAATGCAATATGGAGCATCCAAAATTCACGGATGATTTGTCAGTGAAGAGTCGAGCCGTTATTTGCCACCAAGGATATAAACTGGAAGGTGACAATGTTCTAGAAGTGTCTTTTTTAGATATGCTTGATAAACTGACCTGCTGCAGCTGGACACTCTTCAATGTTGTGAAGGGTTGTAAATCTCACTGGTTTTGGAACACATTTAAAATTTGTTTCCTGATAAGGCCTACTTGCCAACACCCCAGCTATCAACATTGAAAGAAGCACTGATGCCCACTATCCTTCATGGTGGAAAGAAAAACCGAGGGGATAAAAGGATGCCAATCCCTCTTCCCAGCAAGATATCCCATAAACCAAGAGTCAGCAGAAAAAAATGCAGCAACAAGAGAAAAGCCAACAGCAGCAGAAGAAACTGTAGTAACAAGTCCAAAATCAGCTTCCAGAAGAGCAAGAGAAGCAGCAACATCAGCAATGTAAACAGGAGCTGTCAGATTAGCAACAGCTAGTTTCTCTGCATTAAAAGGAGTTACTATTGTAGCTGGACATGTACATGGTAAGCAAGATGACGCCGCCTTGGTTCTTCATGTGTAAAAGTGGGGAGGAGAAAGGAAAAGTGTTAAAAAATGTGGGCTGCATAAGTTGCATTAGAATTATCAAGTTTAGGGAATCTAGCCAATTATTAAATCAGAGAAATGGTATATTTTACAGGTGCCGCCATAGAAATAAATTTAAACTATCCGACACATAAAATCCCGGAATCACCACTGTCCGACACTCTTACCAACCCTCCTAAAGTGATTGATCATTAGTTGTTAAAATGTGCAAATCGATTGTAAAGAGGGTAGAACCCATCATTCAATGGGACAACACATCTAGACTAACGATAACTTTATATTATATAATACGATTAGTACATACAGATAGATAGGTGAAAGAAATATCCTACCACAACTATGAAATGAAAAATAAAAAAAATATCAACTTCAACATAAACACTTCCTCCGAGAGAAAGGAGGCACCGAAATATGAGACGAGATTTGCCCCTTTGAGATTAAAGAACACGGGCTCCACTTAAATTTATGCATGATCCTAGGAAACTTAATTATGTATCATTTTTATGTATCATATTTTTATGTATGTTTTATGTATTGTGTATCATTGAAAGCATCAATATTCGAATAAATTGGCACCGATAAAGATGTGTACTTAGACTTTAGGTAAAATAGATAGTATTTCCATCATATGGGGAAAACCTAATTAGAAGCGAAGTATATCACCCTTAGATAAAATCAATTATACAAGCTCGAAACTTTACTTCCATAATGTGATATTTCCACCAATATATAGATAAATCAACACCCAAATGAAGTAAAATGGTATAAACACAGGGTAAAAAGGAATAATATAACTTACGAAATACAAAAAAAAATACAATTAGAAAATACGACCAATTAATTTAGAATTTAAACGTACACAAACGCACTGGATCATGATACAGGGTCCTTGTACATGTGTACATCGTGAACTTATATAAATTATAAGTTACGTATATGGTGTGTGCTTGCATATGTGCTCATGTTGGTGTGTGTATGCACATATGAGGGTACTTATGTGTATGTGTGTATATATATATATGCGAATGTGGGTATGTATGTGTGTGTGTAAATATATAGATGTTTGCATGTGTGGACTTAAATACACTCATGACCAGAATTTTAAGACAAGTTAAAAATTTTAAAAAAATTTGTGTACGGATAGATTTCAAACTCCTCCCACTTAAGGTTACCAATACTACAATCTAAAAGTTTATGGTAATAAAAAGCTATATTCCAAATATTTTATTTAGAAATTTACATTTTTATAAAATGAGGCGATTTACACATGATCAAAATTATAAGACCAGAGACAAACATTCTACGAAATTGTACAAAAAGTGTATGAAAAGATGTATGAAAACATTCAACAACCAAAGTTAATGAGTTCTACCTCCACTGCTTTTGATGACTTCAAAAATTCTGTCGGGCATGCTAGAAATAAGCGTTTTCATTGAGGTGCAGGGGATGTTGCTCCAGCTTCTGAAGATGGCTTCACGAAGTTCAGTTTTTGTTGAATATTGTTTGCCATTTTAACAAACATCTCTTGTCATCCATCCTCAAACACTTTCAATTGGATTCAAGTCTGGTGAGCATGCAGGATGTCCAAGAGATGAACCTCATTTTCTTGTACAACGGTCAAGGACCGTCTTGCAGCGTCGATTGCAGCATTATTCTATTGGAATAACCATCCATCCACACACAAATGATAGCCCTCCATCATCAATGATGCTTTTTGTAGCATGCTAACATAACCAGCCACTGTTTGACAACCCTGCACCACCAGTAGCTCCATCGACTCTCTGTAAGAAAAGGCACGCCCTTATCATAAGGGACTCTCCACCACTATGACGTGTGGAGAAAATTTCAGGAGGCATGTTTTTGTTATGCCAATATTGTTGGAAGCCATCAGGACCATCTAGATTGAATTTTTTCTCATCAGAAAACAGGACTTTCTTCCACTTCCCAACGTCTCATGTTTGGTATTCACAACCAAACATTAAGCGGTCCACTTTGTGAGATGGAATCAGCCGAGTAATTTGTTTACGCTTTTTATTTACCATGCCTTTTTGTCGCAAGCGTCGTCTGATGGTTACGGGATTGCAATCCGCATCTGTGACTGCCTTAATTTGACTAGAAGAAAGTCCCCACTCTTTCATAACAACCCGTCTTATTCTCTTACTCAATGCAAGAGAAATTTTTGGGGGCCTACCAGAGGATTTTGCTTTTCCATAATTCTCACTATACTTTAGAAAGTTGCAAATCAGTTTTACTGCGATTTACCTTAGCTGCGATCGCCCGCTGTGACAAAACTTGCTTATGGAATTCTAGAATTCAAGAACGCTCAAATTTGGTTAGTTTGCTTGCTTTAGGCATGGCAACAACTTTACGCAGCGATTGCTACTCTCTAACTGAACTAAAAACATTGGAATTACCATAGATCTAACAATTTTATACACCTGGTCTTACAATTTTGATCATGCGTAAATCGCCTCATTTTATTAAATTGTAAATTTCTAAATAAAATGTTTGTAATGTAGCTTTTTGTTTTCATAACTTTTCAGATTGTAGTATTGGTAACCTTAAGTGGTAGGAGTTTAATATCTTTGTAAAAAAAAAAAAAATTCTTTTTAAAGATTAAGGGGCCTAAAATTTTTGAGGAGTGTATATATTTAATTACCTCGTATACATCTCGTATATATAAATATATGCGAGATTGAGAATACGGCAACTAAGTTAACGTGATATGCAAGTGCCTATATACACCGCACTACGATGGACGCACGGAAACCCTGTGCTTCCGAAGAGTATATATGTATGAGTATGAAAACACTAAAAGCTAAAAAGATAAAAAAAAAAGTCAGTGGATTTGAAAATTTAAACAAAATCTCAGGGTAATTATATGTGGGAATATATGCATAGGGATATGTGGATTTCAGTTAATGTAAGTGGGTTGACCTGACGGGGTCAAAGATACAACTAAACTCAGGTGAATTGGTTTCTCTTAGCAGTAAGACTAGGCAAGACTGTCAAATAACTTCACACGAATACTACCCACATTTGGGACATTATCTCTTTCTCCCCTTCACTCCAATTCCTACTTCCCCTCAAAAATATTGTCATTTACTCATTTATTTGAAATTTTATGTTTATTATTTTTATCATTTTTATGTTCCCTCTTCATTTTCGAAAAAGGTCATTCCGGCAAGTATTTTATGCCAGATGGAGGAATATTGTAAAAGTGTCTGAGATGAGTTTTAAACTCATTGAAATGAACAATAGTTTATAACTATTACGACGTGTTCAGTTTTCCTTCATAAACTAATATATATATATATATATATATATTTATTATATAAGCGTTTCACCCCGAGCAAGGCATGCCACTGACACTACTGCGCAGGGAGGCAACACAGTGGAAAAAGGATGATTAAATATAGGAAATGTCAGAGGGTGGGTGATATTGGAGTAGATAGTACCTACTATCGCCCGGTCTCACACTCCACCCCCTTCTTTTTGACAGGAGTAGAGGTGATCGCCTTGTTTCTTGTTTATTCCTGTTATATACTTTTTCTTATAGTTGCTCTCTTCCAGAAATTAGCTCTGAAAAGTGAAAACAAAAATGCAATAAAACTCTGGCATTTTTTATTTAAACTTTTAATTGCTTTTATAAACAATATATATGAAGAATATTAAAGTCTAAAAAGAATTTCTTCAATGAATGATGAATTTTTACAACCAATTATTTTTATTTATATTTTCCTAATCATTATAATTTATAAAGATTTTAAAAAAATCTTAAATTTCTTCTTATCTTTGTACTATTTCTATGTTAAGTTAATAACTGGAGTCTATAATTACGAACTGAAAATTGTGAAGGTTCTTACATATCTTCACACACTAAGATTTTTTTATATAACTTTTTTAGTGCATGCAAATATTTTTTATGGTAGGCTATAAATACCATATCATTAAAGGCGTTTTTTTTTACTTAATTTCCATGTTTTGTGTGTCAATTTTAACATTCGATAGGATTTTAAAATAATGCTATCAAGTGAGTTTTAATTTTCATTACTAATTGCCTCATTTTTAAAAAATTAACTGTAGGTAGCTCCATTAATGTGTGATAACTAAGGTTTTAAAAAAATCTTTCAATTGGAAAGTCCTTCAGTTTTTAGCTTTATTGTTTAGGGTATTGGATTATAAATAAATTAAATAATAGTCTAAGAAAATTATGGTATTAATCATAGTATGTAGAGTACTATAAAATTTTGATAAATAATATAATTTTAACATGAACATTGCAGAGACGTCAGTACAAGCAACATGGAGAAAGACCGAAAACTGATGGGTGGCCCTGGACATGAAGTTCATTTGGAAATAGTTTCCGTGAAATTTAAAAAGAAAAACAACTTGGAAAATATAAGCTATTGAAAACATGTTAAAAACATCTTCCGTTTTCAGAAAGGATCTTCAAATGTAAGCCTCTAAAACTAAAGTATCTGGAATTTAATAAACTAAATAGCTGCCAAAAATATTACGTTAATTTTAAAAAATTACTAGGTATTTAAAATCCAGAAACTAAAGCTTCACTTTTGTTTCATAAATTTATGTTAGTTCTGGTCTATTATAATTAGCTAGATATGTCAAGTGTAGCTCTCATCAATCAGTACGCCGAACAGAAATATAAGCCCGCCTTGATTTCATATTATAAACAACTAATATTTGTTTCAAATCAGAAGAATTTAACTATAAATTCGCTTATTTTAAAATAAATAATGTTTAACTGATGTATGTTTTAGTTTTGCAAGATTTTTAAAACCAAAAATTAACTTCTGTTTACAAATGTGACAATCACTCAGAAATTCAGAAATGGCAGAAAAATTGAAAAATTTCATATTTCAATCAATATAATCTTTATTTGAAATCCATGACAGTATTTTTCTTATTGGAAATAGTAATTTTTTTATCATTTAGCAGTCAATTAAGCTAAAATTAAAGCTTCAGGAAAACATTTCATTTTCACAAATTCAGTTTCAAACATTGGTATAAAAAATGAGTAGATTTACATTTTTCAATCGGTTATTAATAATTTGTTGCAATGAACCAAATATCAAAAATGAATATTAATGTAACTAAAGATCGTTGTGCCATTAATAAGAAAATTCTGATAAAAAATCATTCTATATTAACTCTATTGAATTAGATGTTTTGGAACGTAATATTATATAAAGTTGTTTACATTTAAATAGCTATTATTATATGCACTAGAAAATCTTCGCAGAAAATTAAAACACGGCTTATGTAAATTTATGCAAGTATCAAAAAACATCTTTTTCTGCCATTCATCCATGCATTGAATACTGTTGCCATATCTCATCATGTGCTCGTGATGTTCATCTCAGGGTTATTGACAAAATCCAAAGGAGAACATGGAGGGTAATTGGTCCTGATGTGACTGTTCACCTTCAGCATGTTCTCACCGAGAATCGCATGGGTGATTAACCACGAGGAAGGCATACGACAAATGGGGGCTCTAGCCTTTAATTTTTAATGCTTCTTAAACCAAAAACAACGCTGTTGTTGGCCACAACAGGTGAACAGTATAATAAAAGGAAAGAAATCGCGAATGTAGAATAATTTACGAAAGTCCACTCCGGACAATCTACGACAGTTAAAGAAAGTGGAATATATGAAATAGATGTAAGTCTAGAAATAAATGTCAGGAGATTGATGAGAAAATGGTGATAGTGAGGATAACGGAGCACATGGTGGATAACGATGAGTTCGAGGAAGAGTTCCCAAGAGAAGAAACAGGGCTTTCGAACGCCCAGGTAGAACTGGAGAAATCTAAAATATTAGCCATGACCGAGATAAAAAAAAAAGGCCGTATTGAACAAGAAACTAGAATACGTGAGTTAGAAATCAGACAGGCGAATCATGAATAAAAACTTGAAATCACTAAACAAGACCACCTTTTACTCAAATTTGTAGAAAAGTAAGTCGAAGAGTATATCGATCATTTTGAGAGGACGGATATGAATATGCAATGGCCAAGACGACATTGGGCGATGTTATTGCAGACAGTATTACTTGGTAAAGCGCAGAAAGCGACTGAAGAATGCACCGATTATGAAATAGTGAAGTATGCTATATTGAAGGCATATGAGTTAGTACGAGAAGCCTAAGAAGAAATGTGAGGGCCAGACATACGTAGAATACATTAAGCAGAAGGAGAATATATCTAGACAAGTGGTGTCACGCAAAGAAAGTAACCGAGGATGACAACGGTCTGAAAAATCTGATATTGGCGGAAGATTTTCAGAATAACCTGCCCGAACAGCTGAGAACCTATCCGAATAAAAAGAAGTGTCAATTTCCAACCTAGCTACGTTCGCAGACGAATACAGTATTACCCGTAAGAAAGCCCGTCCAGAGAATATTACACATATAATACGCCATTCAACACAGATACATGGTAATGGAGTACCCAAGCGTACCGTAACACAAATATGGGCAGAGAAGCGAAAATTATCTGGGTGGGAAGCACCACAAATAGTGTAACGGCAGCACTGGGCCAAAATGAGGACTAGAGCACAACTGGTGAAGAAATGTAATTTTATTTCGCACGTGGTCGCAACGCATTCGCAGTTTACAATTCCTCAATGTGAAAACTGAAATCAACAAAATAAATGAAAAGGGGTAGAAAGGAATACCTAATAACAATGTCCAGTAGATTTTGTAAATATTTTGAATGAAAATCTTTGTTTGCTCAACTCTTTTATGTGTCACGTTGGCCCGAACGCATAGATGTGGCTAGCAGCATGCCATCTCCACTTTTTGTGAAAAACGGTGTCTACTGTGATTTTTTCCTTCTTTAGATTTAGGTCTTGCAAAGGGAGTTAATTCATTTTCTTTTACAGATATTGTGTTATATATGGAGAAAGTCAGGGCATATCGCCACGAATTGTAGAAATCGTATGGATAGAGCATCGAATGCAAAACCCCAAGGAACAGCAGCCACGAAACAATTAGATAAGAGTTACTGGCCTTACACTGCAAGCAGACAGATTTCTGCTAGAAGTGGAAAATATGTTAAGACCCTGAGAATGTTTAGGGACACAGGAGCTTCCCAATCATTAGCAAGGCGAAGTGATGTACCGGAAGATATGAGGTACAGGACGAGAAAGATAAAGACGGTTATCGGCATAGGATGCAAACCCATGAAAACTGAAATATGGATGATTAGGCTCAAGTCTAGATGGAAAACAGGCGATGTGGAAGTCGGATTGCTAGATTCGCTACCAATGAAGGGAATTTCAGTATTAATAAGGAATGATATAGTTGGAAAACAGGTGAATACTGAACCCAAAAATATATTAGCGCATCCTGTGAAAAGGAGGTACCATAACTCGGAAAAAGACAAAAGGAAGATTACAGCGGTAGTTAAAAGGCAAGCTGAGAAAAAACTTCAAGAAGGGAAGAGAAATAGAAGATGGAAATCTCCCACAAATAAAAGAATAGATATAAAATAAGAAGCAGAAAAATATAGACGGACAGAGGCACATACCAGATTGAACGTACCCCGAGAAGAATTGCAAAGAAAACAAGAAGTCGATGGGAAAGTAAAGAAACTATATTCTCTGATAAGAAGTAAAGAAGAAGAAAATAAATCGGGACGTTATTATATCAGAAAGGGTATCCTAAAGAGGCAATGGAAACCACGGGTTCAGGCTGAAATTTATAAGTGTGATTGATATAAGCAGATAATTATACCCACAATATACGGTAAGGAGACATTGTCTATGGCACATGATAGACAATGGGCTGGACATCTAGGAGTGGCGAAGACAAAGTTACTAGATATTTCTACTGACCTTGAATAAAGAAAGATATAATGTTATTTTGCTGAACATGTCAGACATGTCAGATTGTGGGTAAGCCTAATCAGCTGGTTCCAAATGCAACCTTGCATCCGATACTAGCCATGGAAGAACCATTCAACAGGATTTTAGTCGATTGTGTTGTACCTTTGCCGCGGATCAAACCTCAGCACAACTATCTGTTAACTATAATGTGCTCTTTCAATAGGTACTCTGAAGCAATTTCATTAAGAAACATATCGGAAAAGATGGTCGCGGACGCCTTGATACACCTTTTCATGAGAACGGGCCTGCCGAAAATAATACAGACGGATCAAGGATCTAGATTTACATCAAATCTATTCAAGGGGGTCACAAGTCAATTGGGAGTTACACACGTTAAATCGATTGCGTATCATCTGCAGTCAAAGGGAGCGCTGGAGTGATTTTATGCTCCGTTGAAGACAATGATGAGAACATACTGCATGGAAAACTAAAAAGATTGGGATAAGGGAGGACCCTTTGTGTTATTTGCAATGCGAGACGAAGTTCAGGAATACACGGGATTCAGTCCTTTCGAATTAATTTTCGGACATCGAGTGAGGGGACCACTCAAGTTATTACAAGAAAAATGGATGTTGGATCAGCCTATGCATTGCAATATGAATGAATATATAGTGAGTATCAGACGGAAGTTGAAAGCTGCTCAAGAACTGGCAAAGAAGCATTTACGAAATAATCACGTGAATATGAAGAAAAACTATGATAGAAAGGCCGTTGACAGTCAAATCATACATAATATGAATGCATATGCCCAGTCGAAGAAAAAGTAAATGGTATGCCACATGAATATGCTGAAAAGATTTTGGAAGAGTGAGGAAAAGCAAACGATAATGAGAGTGCGTGAACAAGAGAAAGGGAAGGTGAGAGGATACGGAGAAGATAACAACTGGATAGAGAAGGACCAGCCTCTTAGATTAGAAAACTTTAAAATATTAGAGAATCTGGAGGAAATGTTAGCTTATGTAACAGATGATGTAAAGCAAAAACTGGGAATCCTAATAAAGGAATATCGGGATGTATTCTCAGATTCACCCCAGCAGAATAATGCCACCGTTCATGACATAGTATTAACCTCGGAGCTACTGGTCAGGCGGCATCCGTATCGGTTGAACCACAAAAAGTTGATCATGAGAGCTGAAATTAAATATATGATAGAACAACGGAACCATTGAGCCGAGCCAAAGTGAATGGGCATCACCTGTGTGTTAGTAGACAAACCGGAGAGAACTGTAAGATTTTGTACAGATTATAGGAAGGTGAATAGCATCACAAGGACAGACGCATAACCAGTCCCCAGGATGGTGGATTGTATTGACAGGATTGGTCAAGCTAAGTATATTACCAAACTAGATATGCTAAAAGGATATTGGGCCGTACCGTTAACAGATAGTTTGCCTGATAGAGCGAAGTCAATATCAGCGTTTGTAACACCAGATGGGAAATATCAATATCGAGTTATGCCATTTGGTATGCGGAACTCACAGGCTACGTTTGTACGTCTAATATATAGATGTTTATCTGGCATTCCGGGAGTCGATGCATATATCGACGATGTTTTAATTTACGGTGACACGGAGAATGAGCACATGGAGAAGGCAGAGAAAGCCTTTGATAGACTAAAAGTGGCAAAGTCGACAGTAAACCTTTATCAAGTGTGAATTTTGTTAGCCAAAATAAAATATTTGCGACATGTGATAGTGCAAGGAAATATTAAAGCAATAGAGGCGAAGACGGCAGCCATCGCAAATTTCCTCGTCTCAATAATAGCCGAAGTCTAAGAAGATTCTTGGGGATGGCTAATTATTATCGGCGTTATTGCAGAAATTTAGCCAAAATCGCTACGCCATTAAGAAACTTGTTAGAAAACGGGCACAAATTTATATGGACTACGGAATGGGAAGTTACATTAGAAACCATTAAAAATAAGTTAAAATCAAATCCAGTGTTAAAGGCCCCAGAATTCAGCAAGCTATTCCAGATGCCACTAACGTGGGAATCTAAGCTGTGTTAATACCAGAAGATGAAAACAGAGAGCTACAACCCATAAGCTTCTATTCCAAGAAATTAAATATGTTCCAAATATCCTATTCAACAGTAGAAAAGGAAGCTTTAGCATTAGTATTAGCAGTTCTCCATTTTGAGGTTCATGTAACCAATTCGGTTGTATATATATATATATGTGTGTGTATACTTTGACAAAGCTGTAAGAAAAACAAATTGTGTATATTTTGACATAGATAAAAAAGTGGAGAGAAAGTATGTATATTTACTGATAATGTAATCAGAAAAGAAAAGGAAAATGAAAAATTGTTCAGAAGATGTTAGGATATATTGTTGAAAAAAGTTTTTTTTTTTCTTTTACGTTGGAATGTGTTATGAATGCAGATCAGCACACACACATACCTACACACATATACTAAGCTTAGACTCCGCTAGGCAACAGAGTATAGTCACGTGGGAGCCTATAGTCATTTTGGGAATAGCAGGTCAAAGGTTAATTGACACAACTACACTTAGTATCAAATGTCTAGACAGAAGCTAGACAGGGGCCAGACATGAGAGGTCATGATGTAGCAGGAGCCAAAGTTCGCGCCTAAATTCAAGTCACGAGAAAGTCAGAAAATTTTATCAGTTGTGAGCTAGACTTTGAATGGACAATTCATGATATTAATAAGCTGAAGCTCTGACAGCTTAAGAATGCAAAGAGAAGACTCATTTTTATAATGACATAACTTAGCCAATTCAGTTACAGCAACTTCAGATAAAAATCAAAAGTATATATTTTTATTGTTTAAATTAAGAAGAAGAAGAATAGACCGAAGTGTTCATCAAGGAAGAAAAATACTAACACCGAGTAGATAACGTTCAGTTGAAGAAACCAAAGTGAAGAAAATTGCACAGACGTTTGATTTCAGATAATACAATATTCGGTTGAAGAAAGAAAGTGACGAAAATTGCAGAGAATACTACATTCGGTTGAAGAAAGAAGTGAAGAAAATTGCAAACAAGTTTATTAACGTCAGTCACCATTGAATCCGATTTTATATAAAGAAGAAAGAAAGAAAAGAAAAGAAGGAAAAGAGAAAAATAAGAAAGAAAAAGAAAAAAGAATTGAATATAAACGTAAGTTATTATAATTTTGGCCCCGTGTTATAGTTAAATACATACATCCACCAATATTATGTCATTGCAAACATCATACTACATGTCCAATAATACTGTATATATCCTTTCCCATTTTTTATTATTATTATCTTCTGAATTTGTATTAATTTATCGTCATTTGTTATTTCGATAAGTTTGATATCCCAACATAAGTTTTGAGATTCGGGTTATTAAACATTCTTACTTAGACTTATTTTGTTTTATTTTAATATCTTGTTCCTGTATTAAATTTTATACCAAAAACCATTTTACATTGTTGTTCATCCTTGGATTGTTGGTCAGTACATGTGACCATCAAGAAGCGACTTGGGAGAGATTATATTTCGATCATCCATGTAATGTTTAATTTTATTTTTTTATTGTTGTACATTGGACACGATCTAAGTGGGATAACCCGTATCCGTCCATAGATGTGGAGAACGTAAATATCCCTGAATCAACGTGTAATCGCTTGAGTGATTATTGACGTGGAATGCATATGACAACTCTGAAGTATCAATGATGTTTTTGAAAGTAATATTATGTAAAGTTGTTTGCATTCAAATAGATATTTTAATATGCACCAGAAAATCTTGTCGGAAAATAAAAACACAGCTCATGTAAATTTATGGAATTATAAAAAAAACAGATTTTTCTGCCATGTGGCACATTTATATTAATTTACCATTCAGCCATTCATTGAATACTGTTGCCATATTTCATCATTTACTCCTGGTGTTCATCTCAGGGTTCTTGACAAAATCCAAAGGAGGATATGGAAGGAAATTGATCCTGATTTGACAGCTCACCTTCAGCCATGTTCTCACCGATGAAATGTTGCTTCCCTCTGTCTTTTCTATGAGTATTTTCATGGCTTCTGCTCAGTCGGTGAGAGTAGGACAGCATGTCTCTCAACCCTGAAGTCGGGTCTCGGCATGACTCTCTCTGATATATGAATTTGTTCTTTTTTTTTCTCACTTTTTCTCCTTTCATTTGCCATCTCAGTCGGTAGCCAATTTCCTTTTCTTCTGCTAATAAACATATTTTAACACAGGCTCAATAAATGAGTAATGAATAAGAATACTAATGTAGAAAGTCTTTTGTCAGTCAAGAATGAAAAAGCAAATCATCTCTTAAAATACAAAGTGTACCGAAATAAGTTTTTGTTTATTAGAAAGACAATTTAATTTTCTAATGTAAATACAAATGCATATTATGAATTTAACAAAATTTTATTTTCTAAATATTGATGAAGTACCAAATTATTGGTTCCATCACAATCTATGGAAATTATGAAATAATATTTCTTTATGATTATTGAATATTTTGTTAACTTACTCAACATTTATTACAAGCATCCATTTAAAAAGAAACATTATTAACCTGATTCTATAACATTTTAAAAGTTTCTGAAGATAATATGTGAGTGCCATATACCACAATGATTTGTTCATTTCGTAAAAATGCCGAAAGCCACCAAACTTAACAAGAATCCTTGAATGAAGACAGTTGATGAATACCATACAAGTGATTGATGCTGCAGATTCTATGGATGTTCCACCAGACATTTACACAAAGTTTCCACCAAATGTAATGGTTCAGGGAGTCTTGAGAAACAAGATAATTGCTATACATCGTTTCTTCAATAAGTCCTTGAAGAGATTTTGGGGTGGTTTGTGAAGCCTGCAAAAGAGCGTGAGCAGAGGAAGACTGTACATCTCCCAACAAGACATTGCAACATTTCATAAGATCAAAACCAAAGAATATGTTCCACCCTCTATATTCGTGTCATCTCCAAAATATTATTTCCTATTTAAGGTGCAGCGGTAGACACTATTCAAGCTAGTTGTTTTAAATTGGCAGTGAACTGTTCAAGTCTCCAGGATAATTCGTTCTCTGTGCAAGGGTTGTTAGGTGCAGATTTGCTTATTTTTTTTTGGTCTCCTGCAGTTGACTAGTTTTATTAATGGCTCTGTGTTTAGGTTCCCTCATGGATTGGTACCTTTTCGGAATATTGCTGACTTTTTGGCACCAGAGACTGTTACTCAGAGAAATGGAGCTTATGATACTCATTATAATCAGATTATAGCCAATTATTCTTAATGATAAAATTAAAAAAGAACAGAGACAAAAGCCTTTTCTGTTTTGTCCTCAGGATCAAAGGCAGCTTATTTTGCTGTATATACATGACGCTCAAATGTGGATTTGTGGCAAGTCTTAATTCTCGATTTCGTGATCAAACATAATCTTGAAAGGTACACTGACTGTTTATGCAGAGATATGCTGCTGGGCCATTTTTATGTGGATAACCTCATAAAGACCCACCATTGTCCGGCTCTTTTATTGAGTTTGTGTCAGGATACTGTCGACATCATGAAGAAGGGTAACTTCTTCCTCAGGTCCTGCAACTCACACTGTGATATCTTGAGGGTTAAAATGAAGTCTGATGCCAGTTTTGTTACTCATGACACGCCATTTGAGAAAGTTCTAGGTTATTAATATGAGTCATACATAGCGAGTAAGACTCCTGAAGTCGCTACCGTAACTAGGAGAGGTGTCACATCAGTGAATTCCGGTGTCTTTTACCCGTTATCCTTATGTCTGCCTGTCACTATCAAAGGAAAAATCTTTATCAGTGACTTAAGGAGGCTAAAGTTGACCTGAGATGAGAGGATTTGTAATGAAGTTCAGATGGTCTGGAGTAAATTGTTTGAGGATCTGGTACAGTTGGAAAGTTTGAAGTTCCCCATATTTGTTTTGGATAATGCTGGTCCTACCAGTTTGTTGGCGTTTTGTGATGCTTCATATAAGTCATATGAATTTGCAGCCTGTAAAAGACAGAATGGATCTGCCAGGTTGATATTCGCTAAGGTAGGGTCTTTAAAGGATAGAATTTTGCCATTAGCCGTTCTTCTTGCCATGAGAACTGCCCCTAACATTTTGAAGGTCTTACCGGTAAACGTTGTGAAGAGCGTTACCGTGATTTTTGACACTCAAATAGTACTGTCTTGAGTGTTATCGGATGATTCGAAAACGAAAGATTTGTTTATCAGACACGGGTTAAAAGACATTAGGGGAGCAGTGGAAAGGCTAAGAGACCAGGATTATTATCTGAACTGCAGATATGTCTCATCGGCTGAGAATCCCGCTGATATGATTACTACAAATATTTCACTGGACAAGTTTGAATCGCAGTTTCAGTTTTTGATATTTCGGCCTTAGTGATTGCCAGTTGACACGATGTATTGGCCGCTTAGTGAACTGAATTGTCTGAGTCACAACAGTCAAAGGTTAGTTTTGGCTAACGTTGTTACTGATGTTTCAGTGGTTCAGGATTTTTCATCCTTTCCAGATTTAATGAGAGTATTAGTTTATATCCTCAAGTTTATTTTAAGGTTAAAGGGTTTCATGATGGAACATGTGCTAAATGTTAAGAATTATTTATGGATGTCGGTACAGTCTTTGTTCCTAACTAAAGTGAAGTTGTTTTTATTGGACCCTTCTACTTAGGAGATGTCGCCTTTGGTTACTAATATGTGTCTTTATTTGGACGATGACGGTCTGATCAGATCCAGAGGGGGAATTGGAAAATAAAACGTTTATACTCTCTAGGGATTCTGTATTGCCTCGTGATTGTGAGGTCACCGAGTTGATCATTATAGACCGCCATTTAAATTACAAGCATTTCGGAATTGCTGCTACCCTGTACAAGCTACGTTTGTTGGGGTTTTGGTTGAATAAGTCTAGACAGACTGTCAAGTCTGTAATTTCATCTTATTCCATTTGTAAACGATACAACGCCATAGCCTTCTAATATCCCAAGGTAACCAAATTTCCTAAGCATAGAGTGAATTTAATCCGACCTTTACTCCAAACGGGGATTGATTTTGCCAGTTACTTGTAGGTTTGGAGAGGGGAGGATATGCGGAATATGTATATTCTAATTTTCCGTTGTTTTACTGTCAGAGCTCTACATTTGGTGTTGATCGAGGATATGACTGTCCATTCTGAGGTTATGCTTTCGTGCGATCTGTCAATGTACACGGTGTCCCATCCCACATTTACTCCTATTAAGCTCGTTTCTTTTTTTCGGGCTGTGATGTTTTCAAACAAGTATATGTGTTTGATAAGTTTGTTGAGAAATTTAGCACATACAACATAAAACATCTCACAATTCCCCTTTATTCAGCCTGGTTTGATAGTATATGGGAACGCCTCATCAAGACGGTCAAGGGTTGACTGTATTGACTGGTGGGTCGAGAGTAACTACAGTATTTCGACCTGCTTACAGACTTTTCAAACGTTCAGAATGCCATTTCCGTCTCTTCATTTACAGATTTTCAGGAGATGCTGGGTTAGATATTATATCACTTAATGTATTTATTTATCCTCATAATTATAGCTCAATTTTCCTGGTATGGAGTTACCATCTAGAAGTGTTTTGTTGAAGAGTCTAGATCAAAGAGATTTATACATTGAGAGGTTTCATAAGTTATGTTATGAGGAATACCTGCTAGGACTGAGAGAGCAAACGCAGGAGTTGTATTAAGTCAATATCTCCAACATAATTAAAGAGGAGGATGTAGTTTTACTTCAGAATCCAATAAAGGCTTGACCTTATTGTTCATTTTTATAGATGTTGTAAGTTATTCCGGGGAATGATGTCGTTTTTCTTACAGCTAAGATTAAAAGGGCGGATAAAGGCATCCAGTAGCATTCTTTGAGACATCTTTATCCAACGGAATTGCCTATCACCAATTCTCATCAGACTGCTGTATCCTCCGAGGAAATATCCGATCTGGAGGTAGCAGTCTCTCCCGTTAGAGATAATATCCATATACATATACTTGAATTTATGTCGATCATGCTAAGGTAAGATTTTTTTTTTGTCGAGAGAGTTTGAAAATTTTAAAGTTGAAGGGAGAACAATAAATACTCAATATGTTCCTGGCTCTTAGAACTTGCTGATATTTTAATGAACTACGATTGGACAGTTCAAAGGTCAATCAACCCTTTGAAGGGGAAGGGAGAACTGTGACGGGACCTTAGCAGCAGTTGGAAGCGAGACAGCTTAGAAACAAGAGATCCGTTTCTCTCTGCTTGCTGAAAAAACAGGCTGCGTTGGCTAAAAATAAAATTTGCATGTGTAACAAAGTTGCTGAAGGCAATTCTAACCTTCAGAGAAGAAGTCCATGATTGGAGTTTGGAGCTAAGGCTATTTGAGCAGAAGAAGAAAGGGGGAAACACGTGTGTATTCAAAAAATGTTTTACCGCGTGTTTAGTAAATTTTCACCTTCTACAGCTTTAACAATGGCGTAATTCCAGGTAGACGGGAGGAAAATAAGAGAAGAAAGAAGGGAGTTTGTTCCCCAAGAATAACTTTGTCTATACAAGAGAGAAAAGAAAAAAGATAAAACATTTAAACCTTGAATTGACTGAAAGTGTACTGTAGAGCTTTTAATTTTTTTTTTTTTTTTGTTAACATTGACACAGCCGGTGGTCCCATCTGATATAAGTTTTGTATTTTAGTCCGAGAATAGGCTATCACATTTTCAGAAAAAAGGGATGGAATTTTGCAAGCATCCATGTTTAGCTGGTTAAAAATAAATATATTTTTTTTTAACTAAATCTAATCTGCATTTTTTTCATTTTCGTTATTACTCCGGCCAATAGTTAAAATACTATGGCAGCAGGTTTTATTTCCAGAAAGAAAATAAATTTTCCAAAAATTTCTCACGAACCATCCCAAATTGAAAGTCTTTTATATCTTTTTTTAGAGGATCAGATTCCTGGCCTAATTATGCCTAATTCTGGTTAATCGCATTCACCCGTGAAAGCTTGGCATGCCCGTGCCAGACATGCTGACCTTTCTCAGTGATGGTTTGACTTTAAAAGGCTTTTCACAAAATAAAGTCTGTTGTTTGGCAACTTGATGAAAAGTGAGTTCACATTTCTATTGTTACTAAAATTCCTTTCATTCTACTTTACATTTCTTTTATTTTTTTTTAAAGAACCTCATATAAATATACTCCGCAATTTATCACATGCTGCCCATTACAAAATAAAATGAGCCCTCCATATAGGGGTGAAATACTGCTGTTGTTTGCTTGGGAGAGTTAACTGTACCATCTTGTTTTCTCCCACCTGTTTAAAATGTGATTGTGCTTTGGGCTTATGAGGAAGTCCTGTTAATAGAGGAAGTGGCTACTGTTGTTAACCGCTTATCTGTTATCTGTTCAGGTTCATTGAAAAGTCATCTTTTATCAACTCTAATATTGTTACTTGGGAATTTTATTCATCTTACTTGTTGAAGATACAGCTTGATTTGTCTCCATTGCATGAAATTCAGCCGCCAACTTTGACCTTTTTGCCTGCAACATTTAAAGTACCGTAAGGATTGTTTTTTCCATTGACGCAAATGTTGTTTTCACTACCTTCGCTCTTTGGCAATTCTTGTTCTTTTAAAATCTGGTGCTCAGAATTGTAATAGAACCTAAATATGAAAGTGAATTAACATATTTTTTGTTCTTGCAAATTGGCAACAAAAATATTAGACACTTTATTTATCAGATTGTTTATATTACAAATATATTTTCATATTTACAACATCTTAAAAATTAATACATTTGAAACTAATGCACAGCAATATTTCTCATTTAGCAATTTATAAAAGAATAAATTTGTAAACAATATTTATTCATAAACATTAACAAAATTATTAATATATGTGAATCAACTATAAAAACCCTTACCATTTCATAAACTTGAAATCAATTGCCAATTAAACGTTGTTTGCTATTATAATCTTCCTGAAATCAGATTTTTTCTGTTTCATTTTACACAAATTTTCACCACTGGTCAGATGTGAATACTCCGAGACTGAAGAGTGAACTGAAAACTTTGTCAACTGCTCAAACGCTCTGCGCATAGGTTCCGTTTCACCTACACACTCAAAAAAAAAAATATATATATACATATATATATATATATATATATAATCCAGAATTTTTACTAATAGCACCCACTCACATCTAAAGAAACAAAATAAAAATTGAAGCTGATCAGAGCCTAAGAAAAAGATATAAAAAAACATGAAACAATTCTTTGTTAGCCATGATACACAACACTCATCAAGATGCAAACTCCGGATCTCTAATTACATCCACCAAAGACCATTCCTCTCTTACTATATGGCTCCACGGATGACTTTTATGACTCATCGTTTTTTGTTTTAATGATAGTCATTCATGCCGATTTACCACTTGTTTTATTTTTTGTTTATACAAATATTTATTTTCTCAATATCCGTTAGTTCTTCTTTGTTCTATCACTATATGTTTAATATAACATTACCAACCATTCCTCTCCCCCCAAAAAAGAAACACAAATAAGGAACATTTATTATTTTTCTTGCCGATTATCAAAAGAAACAGAAAAGACACATTCAAGTATATAAGAAGCATTTGCTTACTCAACAATGTTGCAAACTGTGCATGAATATGAGATTGCGGTGTAGTGGATATCGACTCGGAACAAGAAATTGGAGAGACGAGTTCGAATTCCAGTTAAATTCCTGGCATTTAAATTTCATTATTACTGTATATTCAGCTTTGTATTATATTTTTTACAGTAATCATGGTATCAGACAGTTTATTTCCTTTGTGATACACGCTTCGGCGATCATGTCTCTTTGAAGACATAAGTAACTGAGAAGATTTTCCCGAAGTAGGTTGTCATTACATTCTGTGATACAATGCTCACAACCATGGCTATAGAACCCAGTTTGTCCTGTTATTTCACCCATAGCTGGAAGGAATAGACGGATTAATATTTTTCGCAAGAGTATTTGCACGTAAGTGAAAGCAACGAATTCAATTAGAAATTGAACTCGGCTCTCAGATTTCTCATTCCAATGTGGTATCCACAACACCTCAACGCACATCAGTAAAAATGTAAAATTTACATAAAACAACTACACGGCAAAAACAAGTAATGATTCTTGGATATTTAAATAATTTATTTCAAGAAAATTTGCATTTGATATTAAATCTAAAAATAACCTATTCGAAGTCCTTCGCGTCATGCCAAATTTTGCTCTGTAATTGCCAAGAAACCTACTGATTTTAAAATGCTTAAGAACCACATTTGGACTAAAAATCTTAACTGATTTTCCAATGGGTACAGATTGCTTTCATATCCAAAAAAGTAATTTAATTTTTGTACTGTGCTTTTTTTTTTTTCGACCTCCTATTTTTTCTCTGTGTAATGCGCTTTCATTTCGACTGTATTGCACTTTTAACTGAACATAAAATACAAAAGCTGAGTAAGTTGAAAAAGCAATCCCAACTGAATTATTTGAACATTAAGAAACCAGCTCCTTTTTTTTTTCGTTGCATATTCTGATTTGAAAGGTAAGTGGAAGAAAACAAATAATTTTTATAATTTTTTTTTTTTACTAACTTAACACGCCACTTTTCATTTCGTTATTCCGCACACAAAAACTGAAATTCAGATGTTTAAGATAGACCAAAAGAAAACCTTCTACATTTTTTAAAAATTCGTTTTGATGTTCGTTTTAATTCTGTTTTTTAAGCATAGGAGCCAAATGAAAGATATTCTTTTTGTTAGAAAAAAATATTTAAAGTTTTTTACGTAATTCTTTCACTTTTGTTTTGAAAGTTTGTTTAGGAAGTCACTGATGGCAAAAAAATATATTTGCCACTTTTCAATACAGAACATCAAATAGAAAAATCGGTCAATTTTTTTTCATGGGTTGGCGGGAATATATATTAAAAAAAGTCATCTTGTAAAATTCCCTGTTAATAAAATTCTCTTCAACATTGGGTTGGTTTTGGGTCCGCCCCTCCCCCATGTGATATTTCAAGCAACAACAAAAAGTGTTAGTTACATCCACAAGTTCAAGAAAAAAAAAACAGAGCATAATAAAATAAAAAAAAAATTATCGTCAAAATGTTCATTAAGAGGAAAGACTAAAATATTTTACATTTATTTTAAATCATAACACGTTCGAAATTGATAAAAAAAATCTCTGGTTTTGTTTTTGTTTTTTTTGTTTTTTTTGTTTTTCCGCAGCTGTCCACCAAAAAGATTATGGATTGGCACTGTTTTTTCCTGTGAAAAGTTGAAACACTTTAATTTGGATATTTTACTAAATATGAAATAATTGCCTGATTTTATTGAAATTTCAAGACTTATTAATATGAAAGTTTTTAAGATGATTTGAATAAAATCTTAGAAAAAATTTTTACTATCGGTTAACCCCACGCCAATTAATGAAAATTCTAGAAATTCAATACTACCCACAAACTTTGTTTCATTATGAGTTAAATGAAAAACTTTGTAAATATAAAGCTTTCTCTCCTAAATCGATGAAAACAGAAACAATTAATAAAAACGTGCATCGTAGGAAGAAAAAAAACTTAAAAACGTACTTTTTCTTTTTTCATCAAAAAGTTAATGAAAGATCAAAATATTTTTAATTAATTAAAACATTTAATTCCTTCTGACAGGTCCGAAAACTGATGGATGGCCCTGGACATGAAGTCCATTTGGAAAGTTTCCTTAAACTTAAAAAAAAATTAAACAACAACTTGGAAAAAATAAGCTTGAAAGAAATGTTATTAAAACCCACTCCCCCAAAAAATTTCGGACATTTTATTGAAAACACCCCCCAAAACAAAATATTGGACATAGTTTCCTTGAACATAGTTTCTTTGTCCAGGCTTTTGACCCCCCCCCCCCCAAAATAAGTTTGGACATGTTTTTCTTGAAACAGGAAGAAAAACTAACAATTTGATATTTGAAACAAATGAAAAAAATGGCATGTAAAACACTAAGAAAAAAATTTCCCTGTTCTAATAAAACTATTAAACATATACATGTTTTATTTCATTACTTTCTTACAAGTTGAAAAAAATCGAAGCTAGTGTTTCCGAATTGGAGGATTGATTTACTACAATGTTGTATGAGAAATTGTCCCCCACCCAATTTGTTTAAATATTGAAACTTTAGCAAATTTGAAACTTTGTTGTTTAAGTCGCAGGTGTAAGAAGTAACGTTTAAGTGAAAAAAACGTCCCCCAAAAATTTATAATGTACAAATTTACAGATGTTGACGGTAATGTAGTCATCCCGGCCATTGTTTTCAAAATGAGAATCGATTTACTGTAGCGTTGTATGAGAAAATGAACCCACTCCAATTTGTTTAAATATTTCCAATTATGTTTCTTAAATCGTAAAGCTTAGTGGGTAAACGATAGGACTGTAGTGAAAAAATTGAAAAAGAGCGAAAATAAACGTGGTGGTAGTATACTTCGGATCCACCAGTTAAACTTGCAGGACTTATTCAGAATTGAATGAAATTATATTTAAAATTATTTTTATAAATCTTTATATACTTCTGTTACCCACCTGCATGTATTGTAAAATCCATAATATTTTAAGAAATTAAAAATTTTGTTGCATTTTGGTTTTATTAGTTAAAAGCAGGAATCTTTAAAATGCAAATCATCTAATATTTCTTTTGAAATATTTTGACTTTATTTCTGAAAATCTGCTCCTAATAGTAAAATAAAAATACACTATAACTGACATTGAATTTAAGCTTTTAATTGCTTTAATAAATAATATAAATTAGAGAAATTAGTCAGAAGAAAAAGAAAATTTCAGTTAATAATGAAATTCTAAAATTGTTCATATTTTTTTAAATTGTAATAATTTATAGTTTCAAAAACTTCATGAACTTTATAAACTTCGTAAACAAAGACTAGATTAATTATTTAAATCGTAGTGCGTTCTTTTGTTTAAAATAAGTTTTTTTTTCTTTTGTGTATTTGAAATTTTCTTTTTTATGATAATCTGTGTAAATTAAAGGTCATGTGTTTCAGGGTTTCTTCCTCTTACAAGAAAACATTTGTACACTTGCGATCGCCAAACACTTCTCTTGCATCTCACACCTAATCTGTCAACGCATTCGGCAGAATGGTTAGACAGTTGAACTGTGTTGAAGAAATACTTTTCTTCTAAATTTTTACTATAAATACTTCTACATACGCGCCTAAGAAAAACATAACATTTGCGTCTAACTTTAAAAGATATGAGGATATTTAGGATACAGGGTTTAATGTTGTTCTGAAGGATTATCACTACCCTTTTTCTAGTCCCGAAGGCATATTCGCTAAGCTTAATGGAGGGGGTGGATTTTTTTATCGAAAACTGAGCTTGTAAATGCTTATTTACAATTCCAGTTGAAAAGTTGAGTTCGAAATTATTATGCATAATTAGGAATCGTGGATTAGAGAAATTAAATTGGAACGTTTACCATTTGGTGTCAGGTTAGCACCAAAAATATTTCAACAAGTCATAGATACCATGCTGGGTGGACTTGATTTTGCGGTTGCTTATTTAGACGATATTCTAATGAAAACCAAAGCATAGTCTAACATAAGGATCATGTACAGTTTTTCCTAAAATCCGAAAGTACTATTTCAAAATTAAAAAAACAAATGTGATTCCCCTCCCCATGGAAACAATCAAATACATCGGACACATAACTGACCAGGATGTTAGAAGACTGAATCCTGATCAGGCTAACATGATTAATGACATGCCGGCACCCAATAACATCGCTTCATTACAGAGCTTCTGAGGACTACTAAATTTTTACCAGGCATTCATACCAATGTTGCACGATTTGATTACTACCCTTAATGAATTATTAAAAAAATTATATGCCCTGGATTTGGACAGCAGAAAACAAGCAAGCATTTGAAAAAATAAAGAAAACTCTAACGTCAGACTTGTTTCGTAATCATTGCGATCCGGACTTGGAAATCATTGTTGCTAGCGATGGTAGTTCGTATGGCGTAGGAACATACATTCTTCAAAAAACGCCTAGAACGATAAAAAAATCGATAAATGCTTTGAGAGCTTTGCTTCCTGTAGAAAAAATATTCTCAGATTGAAAAGAAGCACTTGAGATTATATTCACTGTCGCAAAGTACCACCACTATATTTCTAATCGGCAATTCTCTCTACAGACCACAAGCCATTACTCAGCATTTTTGGCCCAAAGAAAGGATTGCCTATACACACAACCAACAGACGTAAGCGATCGGGTACAATGATGTTGAATTACAGTTTAAAAATTGAGTACGTGTCAACGCAAAAATTCGGCCATGCAGCTGGTGTGTCAAGAGTAATTCCCAAGTACAAAGAACCACTGGAAGTTTCAGTGTTTGCCTCCCTTCACTCTGAAGGAGAATTAACTCTACTCTATGCAAGACTGCAAGGGAATTTCCAGTGACACTGAAATAAATAAAACAAATTTTTTGCCATGATGAATATATTAATTTATTAAGGAAATAAAAGCTACGGACGTTTTTTCCGATATGTGATGGGGTGTTATTATGAAGGGGAGATGTTGTGATTGCATATTGCCATTAATACCCCAAAAACACATTTTGAAAGATTTTCAGGCTGGCCATCCAGGGAGTACTAATATGGAAAGTTTGATGTATAGCTATGTCTGTTGTATTTTAAAATAGACAACTCTTTTTGGGAGATGGCTATTGTAAAAAAAAAAATTTGGAATATAATTTATTTGGTAAAGTGTCCACAAGTTATACATACGACACTTAAATCAACTTAGGAACCGCCTAACTGATGAGGCTGGTAATGGGTTTCCAGAGAAAAAAGCGATGGGTGTAATATATGACTCTTCTAACATTCCAACCCCTCTTAAGGCTCAACAAATAGGCTGTTCGAACAGAGAATAAAGCAACTAAGTTAGCAGTACTCTATCCAAAGCGGAAAACAATGATAGCAGATTGGAAGCAAAATTAATGATTTGAAATAAGTATTATTTAATAAGATTAAAAAATGAATTTTTTAACCCGACAATAGCTGTTAGACTAGTAGATATCACAATTACTTCGCTGAGAAAAACAGCATATTATGAAGAAAAAAGGCCCCAAAATGAACATGAAGTATTTCCATTGCAATGTTGTTATTAAAAGGAAAGATGAAAGTATTTTAATTATTTTTAGAATGTTGGAATCAATACCAACAGGTTCAGAATATTCGTACAAAAACCCTTTTTTTCATTTTCATCAAATGGTGCCCGAATCGTTACCAGAGTTTTCAATGGATAAATGAAAATCAAACTCAATTTTAACGTGGAAGAACGCATTAATTTGGAAATTTTTGCAAAAATCAAATAATTGTCGGATTTTCATGAAAATTTCAGTAATTATTTACAAATGAATTTCAGTATTTTTTAAATAATTTTTCAGGAAATCATGGTGAAGGTTTTTTTTTGTGTGTGTTTGTGACATTCGTTATTTTTACGTAAATTCATGGAATTTCACAAAATAAAATGTTGTAGCGAAAATTTCATTAGGTATACGCATTACTCATTGGAATATATAAATCTGTTATTTTTTTCAAAGTAGGTGGTTTTTATTTAAACTCTGCTCCAAATAGGAAAATAAATATACATCAAAATTGTATTATTTAATTAGATGAGCTTTTAACAATAATATATATTAAGTACATTATCAGTCAAGTGCCAAACGTGATACATACTTGGGTGATCATTTCTCGAAAGAAATGACTGAGTAGGTAGAAGATAATCCCGTAGGAGGTTGCTATTACTTTCTGTGGAAGACTGTTTGCCAGCCAAGGTTATAGCACCCAGTCTGTCCTGTTATTTAACCCATAACTGGAACAAAGACACTGGTAAATACCTTCTCTAAGGATATTTGCACGTAGTCCAAATAAAATGTTTTCATTAATACAGAAATTTGAAAATAATAGTGCAGAATTATAAATTCTTCTAATTAAACTTTTAAAATAAAGCCAAACAATTCTTGGAAAAATTCATAAGTCATTGAAAAAGTTCTTTTTTCTGAAGAAAATGATCTCATATCTTTTTGATAAACAGAAAGACGCCTTTTCTTCTCAATGTCTCAGTTGGATTGCATTTTTTATTCTGTTTTACAGCAGAATTTTGGGAAATATGTAACTACTTGTGATACGTAACAATTTATTTACTTCCTCTGAAGGGTCCTGCCTTTTTATTTTCAACTAATATAAATATGAAAGTGCACAAATTTAATTTGTAAAATCTTTATTAAGTGAGGATAACAGATGTTAAAAAATGCAGACAATTTAATTTATTTGTGAATAAATCCTGAAAGTTTCATTAAAATCCAACACTTATTTGAATTTTGAAAGAATTTTCAAATCATGTTTGGCTTTTTTCTTTTTTTTTTCCATTGTTTGATTTGTTGCCCTCATTTTTCTTGCCATGTTGATGATTTGTCCGTCGTATACTTTTGCGTTCTTCTTTCTCAAGGTCACATGGCACAGTAGATATAGGCAGTTGTTAGTTCCAGTGGGTTCAATACCAGGCTACTGCAGTTGTGAACAAATAACTTGAAAATTTCAGTTAAAGGGAGATAACTACATGGCATCTGGAAGTAGCATCTTGCATGGAATGAGAATTATATATTCCAGTGATTGAAATAAAGGGATTACTTTGAAATTTCTAGCACCTGAAAAAGGCTGTTTAACTTTGTAAACATGGCGTTAAAGATGAGGACAGTCTGAATGATGTAAATATTACCACATCTGTGAAATATTGACAAGTACATATATCTTTTTACCAAAAAGATTTGCTGAATTTTATATTACTAATTTTATTAACCAGCTGTCGCAAGAAAAACAAGATTTTCGTCTATCTATTTAACATTAGCAAATATTTTGATGATAAATATTTCTTTCTATTAAGCTTGTGGCTTTTTTTTATCATGGTATGCGTGTTTTTAGTAAAAATGTTGAGGTATCTAATTAAAATTAAAAAAATGAATTTTTAAAAATAGAACTTTCTTGAAGCTTTAAATTTACTTCCAATTTCAATAGGATAGATTTAATGTTTACTGTAAACAAAATCTTTTGATGTATTTCAAAAATTAGTTTAAAAAATTAGTCTTTTTTTTCCTAAAATAAAATATATTTCACTGGAACATCATTGGAAGAAAGTAAATTTTATCACTTCACATTGATAATTTTCTGGATATTTTAAGGATCGCGGTATGTGTAAAAAAGATATATATTCTAACAAGATTTTTCTAAAAATAAAAAAAATTCTAGAATGAGTATCTTCTGAAATGTGTTGTAAATTGAAGATCTGCGTTAGAATTCCAGTTGAATTTGTTGCATTCAGTTAGGCGCAAATAACCTTTTGGAAAGGTATTAATCCATCTTTCCCCCAGCTATGGGTTAATTAGCAGGAGATTTGATTCTGAAGTCTTGGTTGGCAACCAGTCTACTGCAGATTATTGTAAAGGTATCCTACTGCAAGAAAATTTCCTGCCCAGTCAGTCATGTCTCTTTTGAGACATGATCACCCAAGCATGTATCACATATGTCACTTAACTTTTTCTTTTTTTTATATAATCATATCACTCCAAGCGAGGCATTTTACTACCACTGTTTTGCAGGGGGTTACATGGAAAGTTATGAGAAATTGACAGGTTATAGGGTGTGTTAGGAAGTGGGCAAGAGAAGGATGAGAATACTGATGAGTGGAGTGGACGGAGAAAGGAGCATGAGAGAGAATGCAGGTTATTTAGATAGGAGATGACCATTGACTTTATATCTAAATTCTTGGCGCTTACAGCTGTCGGGAAAGCAAGTAAATGGAAGGGATTCCACAGGCGGGAAGTGCGAGAAAAGAAGCTGCTAGAGTAAAATGTGCCTTTACAATTTATTGGTTTCACAGTAAAAATGTGGAACCCAGTTGCTAATCTTGTGTCTCAAGGAAATCTATATATAGCTAAGTTCATCAGAGCAGAAGTGAAAATATTTATAAAAGAGACACAAGGAAGCCACATTGTGCCGGTGAGAAAGTTACTGTATCTGACCTGCCAAGTTGGGATCTATTACATTACAGATTGTCCGTTAGATTGTGTCAAGGATACCTAGGTGGATAGCAGGGGCACCTGAGCAGATATGGCAGCAGTATTCAATGCATAGGCGGAGGGTAGATTTTTGTGCAGGATTGTTTCAAGCGGAATAAACTTCCTGGTCTTACAGAGAACCGACTTCTTTAGCAGCGTATTTAGCTATGGAGTCTATATAGTCATTCCAATGGAGGTCTGTTGTGAGAGTTAAGCCAGGGAGACGCAGTGTTTTGCTTTCAGGGAGACTAGCTTGATTCATGCTAATGGTGGTGGGGTAGGAGCGATTTTCTGTGGTGTTTAATAGATAGCAACTTTGTTTTGGAAGCATTAATAATCATGAGCCATTTCTTATCTCAGTCCGCCATGGATCGGATGTCCTTTTCAAGCTCTGCAGCAAGGCTTGATTTGTCAGTCTCAGCAGATTTTTGATCGATGTGAGAACAAACTGTAGTATCGTCAGTGTATATGCCTACTTGGGATCTTATATCTGGGAAATCGTTAATGTAGATAAGGAAAAGCATACGAACTAGAATAGCCTTGAGGAACATTGGCGTTCGTATGATAGTCTTCGAAGACATGTCCGTTCAATACGACCTTCATTGTGCGACTTGAAAAAAATTAGATAACACAAACTTGAATTAATGTATATTTTTGGTATACAACTTTAGGTTTTTACATCCAGTTACAACCTTTAAATTTTTGTGTGGCTACAGGAGCAGACTAGCTAAATTCTCTTTACTGAGGAATGCTAGTAGTAAACGAGCCTATCCCTTCTGGGTCAAGTGGTCAACTCCTAGCGTCTTCCTCTTTGTAAATCTCCTCAGAAAGATACTGTCCTTAACTCCTACTCTTACTCCTACCAAAAGAAACGGTTCCTTATTTTGCCGTCCAATTTTGAATTCTTGGCGTCAGTGTGTCTAAAGTTTTCTATTTTTTTTAGAACACTCGCCATTTTATAAGCCAGAACAGAATGCCCCCCTTTAGAACGGTGTGTACTAATAATAATAGTACTCGTTATATTTCTTTCAGGAAACTATTCATCCTGAACGAGATTTGGCATTTATCTTGGGAGAATCTTCTTTATTTCTTGTATTTATTACTTGTTCTGAATCACTAAGCGTTTTGTTCTTATTCATTTATTCTTCTACTTGTTCCTCTTTGTTTTTGTACTTCTATATATGGTTTCAACCTGACTATAGAAACTTGAGTATCCATATCATTATTTATCTTAACCAGAAAATATTTGGGTGTTCTCTGAAGAACTTTGTAGGGACCTGAATAGGGTGACTCCAATGGTCTTTGAACACGATCCACTCTAATCCAAACTTTATCAAAAGTTTGAAGCTTTTCTGGGACATATGATTTTGCGGACATCACTCTTTTGAAGTCTCTCACATCAACTTGTCATGGTTTTATGTAAATTTCTTGTGAACATTTGAGTTATAGCCTCCTCACTTGTGCTATATATTAGTAGCAGTGCTAGCAAACATTGCGTCCCTGTAACAGCATAAAAAGGAGAAAAATCAGAGCTACTGGGCATATTGCGAATCCCAAGAAATAGTATTGGAAGAACTGAGAGCCAGGACTCTTTTCGTGCTATAATAGCAGTTTTAATGGACCTGTGCATTCTTTCAATCAAACCATTACATTGAGGATGATAAGCTGTCGTACGTAGTCTATAAAAATCAATTATTTTTGCTACATCACTAAACAACTCACTTTGAAATTGTCGGTCTCTGTCGTGTATAACATGTAGCGGGACACCCCACCGTGTGACCCGCGTGTTTATAAAAGCCTCAGCTACACTAGCTGCAGTGATTTCGCTGATGGGTTGTGCTTCTACCCAACGAGTTGTGCGGTCAATACATGTCAGGATATATTTATACGGGCTGATGGAACTGCTATTTTGGCTGTTTGCTGTTGGGAATGTTCCTACTATATCTATGTGGAATGTGTGAAATCTAGCTGATGGTATTTCTAATGCCTGTATCGTTAAATTTGAATGTTTGTAGACTTTTGCTTATTGGCAGTCTGCATGAAGCACAAGTCTTTCATTTATCTGTGTTTGGCCAGTAATATCTAGCTTTAATCATCTTAATGGATGGTGTAATGCCAGGGTGATTTATGGAATGGATACTATAGAATATGGACTCACGCAATTTAGATGGAACAAAAGGTCTGGGGTAAGACGTTGATAAGGCACACCATATAAATTGGTTATCTCCAAGTATGGTGAAATTTTTTAAAGTCCTGAAAAGATTGAATTTCTGTATCAGATGCCTGTGCTTCTGCAAGTGCAGGTAAATCACACGCATCTATTTGTACAGCAAGAGTTGATCGGGACAGACAATCAGCAACTATATTCTGACTACCTTTTAAATGTTCAATATCTGAAATAAATAATCTCAGGATAGCTAATTGTCGTTTTTGACTGTCTGATTTAGCTGAGTTTAAACTATAAAAAGCATCACACAATGGCTTATGGTTAGTTAAAAGTAGCATGAGGTGACGGAAGTGCATCACTGACAAATAAGCTGCTAAAAGTTCGATCGAATATAGAATATCTCATTTGTGTTTGGGTTAAATTTTTAGAGAAAAATCCGATCGGTATTGGATTTCCTTCTACCATTTGGTGCAATACCGCACCGATAGCATAATTATTACTGTCAGTGACTAATTGATAATTTGTACAGTTAGGTTCAGGGTGACCCAATGAGGATGTATCATTAAGTTCCTTAATTACACAATTGAAATATTGTCGTTCATATTCATCTAATGTGAACGAGCCTTTAGGGGATAAGCTCATTCTCTCAGATAGGGGTAAGACTCTCTCTGAAAATTTTGTTATTAATTTTCTATAAATTCCTACCATTCCAAGATATCTGCGTAGCCCTTTTTCGTCCTTAGGGTAAGGAAAATATTTTAATTTTTATATTTTACTAATTGTGGGTTTAATGCCATCTCCGCTAATATGAAAGCCTAAGAAATCCATGGAAGTCTCATTAAAAACAGATTTTGTGGCTGAAATTTTTAAATTGTGTTCATTTAAAATATTAAAAACAGTTTCAACGTCTTTATGAGAAATCTAATCATTGCTGAAAATTAAAATGTCATCAATATATATAAAAACACAATGTCTTCAAAAATGTTGTCCATATGCCGTTGAAATGTAGCTGACGCAATTTTTTTAAAATCCAAACGGCATATAATTATATTCATAAAGACCAAAAGGGGTGGTGAGAGCAGTTTTTGCTACATCGTCTGGATGCAATTTAATTTAATAGGCTGAAATCAAATCGATTTTGGAGATGCGTCTTTGGTTCGCAAGTTTTGCTGAAAAGGATTTTATATTTGGTATAGGGTACCTGTCAGTCTAGGTTATGCTATTGAGAGAACGATAGTCTTCACAACATGTAAATTCTCCGCTTTGTTTAGATACTACATGTAGTGGGCTAGACCACTCGCTTGTGGAAAGGGAGATCACCCCGTCTTTTTATAGTGTTTTAAATTCGCTACGCGCGGCTTCCAGTTTTTCTACATTAAGCCGCTTGGGTTTTGCAAATACCTATGGCTTCCTTTTTTTTTTTTTTTTAATCATCTCACCCCAAGCAAGGCATTCCAATGCCACTATTGCGCATGGGGCTACATAAAGGAAGGTAAAGAGAAGGAGTGGATAGACATAGTGAATGTCAGGAGAAAGGTGACAGATGAGTAAGGATAGCGAGGATGAGGGTCGGGCAGATGGGAAGAGTGCTTGATAGAATGGGAGCAGGTTAGTGTGTTAGGAGGTGTGTATTGACCTTACATTTAAACTCCTGGAGATTGTAGCCGTTGGGGAAGCAATCGTTTGGAAGAGAATTCCACAGTCGGGAAGTGCGAGGAAAGAAACTGTTGGAGTAGAAGTTACGGCTGCATTTTATCGGTTTCACTGTAAAAGGATGGGATCTAGTTGCTAATCTTGTATCTCGTGCAAATTCGTATTTAGGGGGCACCAGTGATCTAAGTTCATTGGAGCAGAAGCCGTGAAAGTATTTATAGAAGAGACACAGGGAAGCCACGTCTCGCCGGTGGGAGAGAGACTGCAGGCGGTCTGCCAAGTCGGTATCTATCACATTACAGACCCTCCTCTGAACCTTATCGAGAAGCCCGAGGAGAACAGCAGGGGCACCCGACCAGATATGGCAGCAGTATTCAATGCACGGGCGGATGGTAGATTTGTAAATGTGCAGGATAGATTTAGACGGAAAAAACTTCCGGGCCCTACACAGAGAACCGACTTTCATAGCAGCGGATTTAGCAATGGATTCGATATAGTCATTCCATTTGAGGTCCGCTGAAAGTGTGAGACCAAGGAGGCGTAGTGTTTTACTCTCTGGGAGGCAAGCCTGGTCCATGGATTGGAGGTCTTTTTCAATCTCGGCTGCGAGTTTAGCTTTGACGCCTACACCGCTCGTCTTCCTCCCCTGACTGTTCGTTACTTGACATCATTTCTGACAATATTGACAAAGCCATTTCTACCCATCCCTCTGCCCATGTATTCGTGTTTGGTGGCTTCCCCACGCGTTTCTCCGACAACCCTAACGGAAGGGACTCACTTCTAGACCTCTGCTTCACTTCCATCCCAGACTCTTGCACTACCAGACAACTCTGCCCACTTGGAAACTCTGACCACACTGTAGTGTCCGTCAATATTTCACTCCACTCCCGCCCGACCCATGAAACACAGAAAAGTAGAATATCCTACTGCTATCAAAGAGCAGACTGGGATTCGTTCCGAGACTTCCTCTGTGACATCATTTGGAACAACGTCTTTAGTCTTCCCATCGAAGAATGTGCATCCGAGGTCTCCTCCTGGGTTAAGGCTGGCATCGATGCCTTCATCCCTGCTAGGAAATTCCAGCTTAAATCTCATTCGTCTCCATGGTTCTCACCCGCTTGCTCGGCTGCCATTGCCCACCGGAATCATTTCTTCCAACTCGATCGTAACTATGCGTCGGAACAAAACAGGCGCCTTTTCACTTCAGCTCGTAATAAGTGTAAAAGGATACTTGAAGCTAAGATGTTGTTTGCTGCCAGAATGAAGCAACGCATAGCATGCTCTAAATTCGGCTCTGAAGACTACTGGCGACTCTGTAAAAGAGTACTTAACAAGAGCAAGTCCACAATACCCCCGCTAATCAACAAATTTGAGGTCCTCACCTCCCCAGCAGATAAGGCTGAATGCTTTGCCCGCAGATTCTCGAACAATTCGAGTCTGGACTCATCTGGAGTTTTTACACCCGACTTCTCACCTAGAACCGAGGCACAACTGAATGATGTCCACATTACACCTTCGCTTGTCTCTAAGATAATCTTAAAACTTGACCCTCACAAAGCGAGCGGTGGTGACGGAATCCCAACCATAGTCTTAAAGAAATGTGCCCCTGAACTCTCCTCTATCCTTTCTAAGCTCTACAACCTCTGCCTATCTGCTTCCTGCTTTCCTGCCTGTTGGAAATCTTCCTCTATAGTTCCTATATTTAAAAACACTGGAGAACCCTCTGACCCTGCAAATTACCGCCCTATCAGCCTTCTTCCGATCTTTGGCAAAGTGTTCGAAGCCATTATCAACGCCGAGGTGGTTCAGCATCTCACAGCACAAAGGCTCCTCTCGGACAAGCAATATGGTTTCCGCTTCACCAGGTCTACTGCTGATATGCTAACGACCATCACCGAGTACATATACCAGGCACTCGACAGGAATGGCGAAGCTCGAACCGTTGCATTGGATATATCTAAGGCGTTCGACAGAGTTTAGAGGTGATCACCTTGTTTCTTGTTTAGGAAGGGGTTCCCGGTTCATCCCCTTTCTCTGGTCTTGGTGTTAGTTCAGCTGGAAGCTCTTTGCAGTTACGGCGTATGGTGGCAACGTCTTTACATTCTGAGGGTACCGGGTTGGCAGTTTCCTGGTTGCTGCTTCCGACTGGTAGTTAGGAGCCCGAACTCTTGCGTAGCGTCTTGAGAGGCTGCTCTGATCAACAGTTGAATAATACCGGGTTTCTTGGAGTGCCATATCGCGCATGGACGGGCGTCCCTTCATGAACGTTCGGTGGGCAACCCCGAGGCCACATTATGTCGTAGGCCGCGCCAGTTTCCATCCTTCACAAGTTGCAAATGATTGACCGACTGATTCTATTCTAAGACCACTCCTTAACTGAATTACTATGGAAAAAAGCAAACATAATAACAAAACTAAACCAGCTCATTTGAAAACGCCTAAACCTGTCTGCATCTCTTTCACTAACATACGCGGCATCCGCACCAACTTCCCCAGCGTAGATTCTTTCCTCCATAATAACTCAGCTGATATATTAGCCCTATGTGAAACTAATCTTAACCCTTTTATCCCCTCATCTGAGTTCTGCGTTCCTGGCTACCTTCCCCTCTTCAGGAAGGACTCCAATGTTCATATGCATGGGCTTGGTGTCTGTCAGCGAACACCTTCCTTTAGCTAGGGTGTCATCTTTTGAATCCCCAGATCATTCTTTCATGTGCTTCCGCCTCTCACTTCTCAGCTCGATTAGCTATCTCTTCTTTCTCTACCGCTGTGTCAATCCTGTGGTAGAGGCCGCAGTGTTTTATGTTACTGTTTTTATGTGGTGTGATTAGGTTCGGATATTTTTCTTTAATCATGTTCCGTATGAATCACGGGAACTCCGTTTCATTTACGACTAGATTCACCGTTGATGCAGATATTTTTTAAACTCCTTCTCCGGGTTGTTATAGGATCGTAAATGGTTTTGTTACTGCAGTCTTCTATTAGACCAAACTTGTTGACGAAATCCAGTCCCAGGAGTGTGTTGGTGATATCAGCGATCACGAATGTCCAAATAAAAGATCTCCTTAAACTGGGTATTCCAATTTCCAAACTCGCTTGTTCGTAGCATTCTATTTTCTCCCCATTTGCAGTGGAGAGTGACATGGGAGTCGGTTTTAATGTAATACCATTTTCTGCAGAAGTTGGTAATATTGAGATACTTGCGCCAGTAGCTACAATAAATTTTAATTTGGTAGCCCCTAATTTTGCGGGAATTTCTAATAGCGGCGAGCCTCGTGGGACTGAATTGTTCGCCCTATTAGTTTTCCGAATCACTTCCCGTAGGTGTTGCCTGGTCGGGAACTAGGCAACATTTGTAGATTGTTCTTTTTGGGCCAATTACACCCAGATTTAAATGTTCTTACTTCATTGGCGAAATAAATGTGCTCTGCAAATTTTTGTCCGTTGGTTATTCCGATACGGCCTGACATTTAGTGGCACTGAAGTGTCTTGGCTGTATTTTCCTTTATAATTTGTTTGTGGGAAGTTGGGGACAGATACTTCAGAAGACTTCAGTGTAGAGTTGGTGGGGAGTCTGCGAGCGAAACACTCAGCACTTGCAGAGGTAAGGACCTCCAATCCCTGATTATAGTGGGGATTGAGGGTTTGCTATTTCTTTTAGTACACTTTTGGAGAGCCTTCAGTAGTCTTTAGAACCACACTTATGGGGTGCTTTGCGCTTCTTCATTCTGGCTGCAAACGGCTTGGCATCTTTATGTATATTCTTGCACTCATTGTGAGCAGAGGCGAAGGCGCTTGTTATGGTCCAACACTTGACTCTGATAAAGCTGGAAGAAGAGATTTCGATGGGCGATGGTAAAAGCAAGCGAGTTAGAACCAACGGTATGAGTAGGATTTAAGTTTCAACTTCCTGGCTGGGATGAAAGCTTCGATGAATGAGTTCTAATCGGCACTTTGGTAGCAGAAAGATATTCTGCTAATCTGAGGTTCTACAGTGGAGTGGAAGTTGGTTCACAGAAATCACTGCATGGTCATTTTCCGAGGGGGCAGAGTTCCTTGACATTGCAAGTGTCAGGGATGGAAGTAAAACAAAGATCTAGGAGTGAATCCTATATATTAGGGTTACAAGAGAAATGCGTGGTGGGCGTTAATCACCACACACAAATATATGGGCAGATAGATGAGAGGAAATAGACTTGTCAATATTATTGGAGATGTTGACAAGAATGGAACAGTTGAGAGATAAGGGAGAGCGGTATAGGAAAAAGAGATAGCTAACTGAGCTTAGTAGGTTTTATTTTAGTTTTAATTCCATGCTATTAGATTAAATTAAATATCTAGTAGGAAAATGGTTACATTTCAAAGATTGACCCCCCCCCATAAAACGAGTGGTAGTGACGGAATACCAATCAGTTTCCAAAGAAATGTGATCTTGAACTCTCCTGTTTTCTCTAAACTCTATAACTATTACTTCTCTGCTTCTTACTTTCCTGCCTGGTGGAAATCCTCCTCTGTGGTTTTTATATATAAAAATACCGGAGGTCACTCTAACCCCATTAATTATCGCCCTATCAGCCTCCTAGCAATCTTTGTCAAAGTGTTTAAAGCAATCATCAATGCAGAGGTGGTACATCTCACAGCCCACAGACTATTCTCTGATAAACAAGATGGTTCCCGCTTCACCAGGTCTACATTTGATATGCTCACGACCATCACTGAGGATATACACCAAATCCTCGACAACAACGTCTAAGCCCAAACTGTTGCCATAGACATCCCCAAAGCATTTGACAGTCTGACTAGGAAGGCAATAGGTTACAGTATAACTGGACAATTGTTTGATCTAATCCAGTCATTCCTTTCAAATCGCGAAAGGAATGTAGTATTGAACAGACATGCCTTCGAATATTATCATGTTATTCTAAGTCCTATGCTTTTCCTTGTCAACATTAACGATTTCCCAGATTTAATTAGATCTCAAGTAGGATATACGCTGAACTGTAGCCCTAGACATCTCCAAAGCGTTTGACAGTCTGGCATACTGGCCTTCTGTGCAATCTGCTGGCCTACTGTATAACTGGACAATTGTTTGACTTAATCCAGTCATTCCTTTCAAATCGCACAATGAAGGTAGTATTGAAGGGATATGCCACATATACTATTTTCATATATATATTTATTATTTTTAATATTATGTATATTATTATTTTAGATATTTTTCTAAGATTGTATTTTAATATTTTATTTATCTGATATTAGTGTTAATTATTTTAACTATATTATAATACTACCATTGGTTATAATTTAATTTGTATTATAAAGTAGGATTTACAATTCATTTTTACCATAAATATATCCCATTATATTTAAAACTAAATGTTAATGTCAAATTGCCATGTCATGTTTTTCTAAGAAAACAGATGAACTGCAATAGACGCTGGTGTCGATCTAAGATATTAACATTAATTTCTCTTTCCCTTTTCTTTTTCTTTCTATTCTTTCTATTTATCATTTGCCTCTATTTTTTTTCTTTCTCTCTGTGGGATTTCTTTGAATGAGCTAGGAATTTTTTTTGTCGATTACCTTTACCAATGTCTATTCTTGACATTGGCATGTGAGCATCTGAGGGTAACTAATTTTGGGATTATTTTGAATATTATTGTTGTATCTTTTGGGAATGACAAACAGCTTCCTACTGCAAAATATATATTACCAATGAAATTGTCGAATATCTAAAATTTCTAAAATATATATATTTGTACCAAAATTTTCTTAAAAGAAATTAAAAAATAATTTTCATTTGTTAATACATCCTCTCTGATTTAATATAAATCAGACAATTACATTATTTTTGCAAAAATTTCCTAAGCAGTCTGTATATATATATATATATATATATATATATATATATATACTGAAAATCTAAACTAAACTTCTCATTAAATTCTTGAGCATTTTTGTTCACGTTACGCTATCATATCTTTGGAAGAACCTGCATTTATGTAGTTCATGCCAAATAACACTGATTAAACAATGATGATATTATTAAAGAGATAATATTTTTAATATTCTCATGATAACTCAACATATTTAACGATATACGAAAATAATACAATAAAATATAGATACATTTTTCCCCTGGAAAAAAATTTAAGGCTGAAAATGAATATTTAAAATTAAAAATCTTGTTTTTATTTTAGTTCCAATTACAAGCTAATAGGTTATATTTAATATTTCTAATAGGAAAACACTTCACTATATTTTAAAAAAAGATCTAAATTTACTGAAAGGAGTTTTTATTTTAAATGACTACAATTGCTGATTTGAATGCCATTTTTACCCATCTTTTAGTATAAGGTAATTATATTTTCAAAGATAAAAATTACTTTTCTAAAAATGTATTTGAGGAAAATTAGCTGATTTTAAGTTTACTTAATCTGATTGGAAAGAAATACTACTGTTATTTTAAAATGTCAGAAAGGCATTTAGTCATATGGCAGTAGCTGTTTATTTGAGGTGTTGACAGATAGAAACTTAAGTAATTTTTTTTTCTACAGTGAACATCTCGGTAAAATCTACACAATGAATAACATGAGGACCTTTTTATATATAATTTTTAACTATTGAGTAATCCTAAACATTTAGCAAATGCTTCTCCATAATCTAAGGTTTTATGGAATTTCATGTACTTGGTTTTATACTTACTGTTCTTGTAAATTTTATTTTCTGCTGAGGTTATTTTTGGATATATCAGTTTGAACAAAAGACAGCCTGTTTATACATGCACCAAATAATTTGAAACTCTTTTAAAATATTGGTGTTTGATGAATTGCACTCAACTTTTATCTTTATAATTCGCAAATACAGTTTTTACTTCAAAGCAATATTCCTTAAACATGGCAATGTAATATTAACATGTAAAGGATTTTTCATCAGCTCATTTTTCTTAATTATGTCTATAATATATCTTATTCATAAAATCAATAAAAAAAGCTTTTCTAGTCAAATAATTTTAGTTTCATTGCATTTCTAATTTTATGATTCAGAGCATAATTTTTGACTGGGTTTAAAAAAGATGATTTAAATTTAACAGTTCTGCTTTTAACAATTGTGAACATTGAGACAAAATTTAATTCTCGAAATTAAAAAAAGTATGGTGTCACGGATATAAGGAAAATTTTCACATGAGAAAGATAAATTAGATGGTGTTGAAAACTGCAAAAACGAAATGAACTTCACTTAGTAACAGAAGATGGTGACACTCATGAGTGTAACAAAGTAAAATGAAGGGAAAAGACAAATATAAAATATTAAAAATATAGAGAAAAAAAAACAAATAATTTTTGATTTCAGATAACCAACGAAATTTTTTTCAATTCTCTTATTGCCTGCACTTTACAAAACCTTCCACACAGACACGTTTCCTGATGTTATTTTCGTTCTCTAATAAATCTTAAATTTTTATGTTTGTTGTTCATCACAGTTTATTATTCTTTGGCATATTCTGAGCCTGCCAAAGGAACCATCCACTCCCAGACTAGAAAACCTTGGCCATATGTTTTACCAACAAGCTAAACATTCCTTTGCAATTTTAAGTTTTATATTTGCTGCAACTTAGTTGTAACAATATTTACTTGTAATTTTGTTTTATATCAGCAGATTACCAGATTACCAGATTACAATCACCATCATGTTTTATACAAAGTGTACAAAAAGTACTTCATTACTTGATATTTCAAATTGATTCTTCATTCTTAAACAGAGCTTTTATTTGTCATTATGTGTCAAATTTAATTTTTTTTCTCATTTCAAGATTTATATCGAAGTTCTTTTCTTGATTGTTATATACTTTAATAAATGCTCTATTGTTTGCTTTAATTTAGTGAAAATTGAGTTTGTTTACAAATGGAAAGAAAAGTTTATGGAAAATTATAAATTTTATACCTTTAAAATTTTTTCAGAAAATTCACCATACTCACATATTGTTAAAAGTAAATTAAGATAAACTTATTGATTTTTTTATTGATTTTTTTCCTTTCCTGATTGTTGCATTTTTATGTGTCTCCGTGTTGGACTAAACTTGTCATGTTGATAATTTTATATTTTGACATGAATTTATTTCATTTATTATTCATTGTCTCTTTTAAAATAAATTTTATTTTTCTCGACAGGTGTTTTGACAGAACAGAGAATCATTTTAATAAAATCTGATATTATTTTAAAATTGAAATGAAAGAAAACATGATTTTTGACTTTCTGTTCACAACGGTGAAATATATGCTGATATCAGATTGACGTTCTACGTTTACGTATTTATCTTATTTGAAGTGCCATCTGCACACATACACTGGAGAGAAATCATGTTTTTAAGTTTCTAGTTGTGTAAATTCACAGAAATCACATTTGAAGCACTATATTCAAACGGTGAAAGAAGTCTTCCTGAAGATTATGAATTCATCTGCTCGTAGATTTGACATTTGAAGTGTAATATGAAAATAAACACTGCAGAGAAAATATATTCTTGCAAAATTTGTCGATCTGCATATTCTAGCAAATAATCTTTGCTATGTTATGTGCAAACACACACTGGAGAAGAAATATATTCTTGAGAAATATGCGGATGTACATTTTTTCAGATATCATTTGTGGTGCGCCACAGGCAAACAAACACTGTAGAGGAACCATTTTCTTTTGAGGTTTGTGGATCAGCATTTTTATGGAAATAACCTTTTTAAAAAACATACGAAAATGCACACTGGAGAGAAACCATACTCTTGTGAAACTTGTGGATCTGCATTCAAGCTTAAGTCATCTTTGGTGCAGCATATGCGAACGCATACCGGAGAGAAACCTTTTTCTTGCGAAGTTTGTGGATCTGCATTTTCAAAGATGTCATCTTTGGTGTGCCATAGACGAACACATAGTGGAGAGAAACCACATTCTTGTGAAGTTTGTGGATCAGCATTTTCACAAAGGGCAAATTTATTGACTCATATGCGAACACATACTGGAGAGAAACCACATTCTTGTGAAACTTGTGGATCAGCATTTTCACAAAGGTCAAATTTGGTGCGCCATATGCGAACACATACCGGAGAGAAAACACATGTTTGTGAAATTTGTGGATTATTGTTTTCACAGAATTCGAGTTTGCAGATCCATAGGCGAACACATACTGGAGAGAAACCATATTCTTGTGAAGTTTGTGGATCAGCATTTTCACTAAGTTCAAAGTTAGTGATTCATATGCGAACACATACTGGAGAGAAACGACATTCTTGTGAAACTTGTGGATCTGCATTCAAGCTTAAGTCATCTTTGGTGCAGCATATGCGAACGCATACCGGAGAGAAACCTTTTTCTTGCGAAGTTTGTGGATCTGCATTTTCAAAGATGTCATCTTTGGTGTGCCATAGACGAACACATAGTGGAGAGAAACCACATTCTTGTGAAGTTTGTGGATCAGCATTTTCACAAAGGGCAAATTTATTGACTCATATGCGAACACATACTGGAGAGAAACCACATTCTTGTGAAACTTGTGGATCAGCATTTTCACAAAGGTCAAATTTGGTGCGCCATATGCGAACACATACCGGAGAGAAAACACATGTTTGTGAAATTTGTGGATTATTGTTTTCACAGAATTCGAGTTTGCAGATCCATAGGCGAACACATACTGGAGAGAAACCATATTCTTGTGAAGTTTGTGGATCAGCATTTTCACTAAGTTCAAAGTTAGTGATTCATATGCGAACACATACTGGAGAGAAACGACATTCTTGTGAAACTTGTGGATCTGCATTCAAGCTTAAGTCATCTTTGGTGCAGCATATGCGAACGCATACCGGAGAGAAACCTTTTTCTTGCGAAGTTTGTGGATCTGCATTTTCAAAAATGTCATCTTTGGTGTGCCATAGACGAACACATAGTGGAGAGAAACCACATTCTTGTGAAGTTTGTGGATCAGCATTTTCACAAAAGGCAAATTTATTGACTCATATGCGAACACATACTGGAGAGAAACCACATTTTTGTGAAAATTGTGGATCAGCATTTTCACAAAGAGTAAATTTAGTGAGTCATATGCGAACACATACTGGAGAGAAACCACATTCTTGTGAAACTTGTGGATCTGCATTCATGTTTAAGTCAACTTTGGTGGAGCATATGCGAACGCATACCGGAGAGAAACCTTTTTCTTGTGAAGTTTGTGGATCTACATTTTCAAAGAAGTCAAATTTGGTGTGTCATAGACGGACACATACTGGAGAGAGACCATATTCTTGTGAAGTTTGTAGATCTGCATTTACAAGAAAGTCAAATTTGCGGATCCATAGGCGAACACATACCAGATAGAAACTACATTTTTGTAAAATTTGTGGATCTTCATTTTCACAGAAGTCACATTTGGAGAATCATATACGAACACATACCGGAGAGAAACCACATTCTTTTGAATTTTGTGGTCTTGCATTTTCACAAAGGGCAAATTTAGTGATTCATATGCGAACACATACTGGAGAGTAAACATTTTCCTGTAGATTTTGTGGATCTTCATTTTTATATAGCACTTTTATGGTGTGCCATGTGCACATACATACTGGAGAGTGACCACATTCTTGTGTAATTTGTTGGCATGCATTTTCAAGTAACCACGTTCTTGCAAAATGTGTGGATCAGTCTTTTCGCAGAGGCCTGATTTTATGCGTATGATTTATGCTGCGTGTATGAAGATTTGCAAAAGTTATTAATGTACAAGTATTCAATATTTTAGAATAACAAATAAAATACAAATATTTTTCTCATGGTGGTCAAATTTATTTTATTTGTCCTAATCAACAGAAACATTCTTTCTCAGGGTCTTTTAATGTAATGTATTTTTAATCTTTACAAGTTACTCGCTTTGGCTACTCTTCAAGTTGAATAGAGCAGATAAGTCTTTTTTGTATTGAATAAACACGTAGGTAATGTAGTAGTCTGAATAAAGCATTTACTTTCCATCATGTATCTGTTTGTTTATTTTTGCTTTTTGTTTTTTTAATTTAAATATATTCAAACTCTGCCAGTATTTTTATTCTGCTCGCTGATTTTGTTTAGTGCAATTTTATAAGTCAGCCTTGAATAATTCCTTCATGTTACATAATGAACCCTGTTCAATGTTCATCTGATTGATTCAAACCTCTTTATTTTGGATGTTATTTTCTGAAGTCTAATACATTTTGGATATTTTTAATTACATACTCATATTTAATGACTAGCATTAGACTACGGAAAAGCATCCAAAACAATAATAAACATATTTGCATATATATTGTTAAAAATGCATATACATAATAGTAAAATATAACATACACTTCTTCATATTTGTTTCAATGCAGATTAATTTAAGTTAGGTAAATTTTCTAAAATATTTGAGAAGAGTATATTCTTTTTGAAAGGTTCTATTTTTAATAAAATTATTTGGTGTCAGTAGATCTGTCGATATGGCTAAATTTAATACTTTTTGTCTTATTGCTATTGCTTTGCCTAGTTTTAACTTGCATGTAGATTGTTTGTTTAGCATTTTCCCTGTTCCTTTTCTTCCTTTATTTGTTTATTGAAATCATTGTTAAATCCATTTGAGCATGGCCAATTAATTACTCAACAAATTTAATCTAATTACTTCAAATTAAAATTACAGTTAAAGCTACAAGACAGATTTTATTTTGTTTTGTAATATTTATTTTGAAAAAGAACTGCTCAGATAGTTTTCATTCTCACTACATCTGACTACTAAACCAAGCCAACGAACTGATCAACTCCAAAACTTCACTGACATTTTTTTCAAAAGTTGCCTACATTCTCATATTACCATCAATACAGTGAAGTTTATACTGACAATTCTTCTCTTTCTTTTTCAACTCACCAGTAGTAATATCTGTTTTGTATGTTCTTTTGTTTGTGTGCTTAATTTTTAACGAAGTCTCAAGAAAAAGTATTTACGATTAAACAAATGTGTTGTAACAGCGGAATGAACTACTGGGATAACTCTTGAATAACAACAGATAGAAAGCTATAATATAGAAAAGATCAAAGGAAATACAGTAAAGAAAGTTTTTTTCTCCTTTCTCAAATGCTTCTTCCTTTCCTTAATTCTTCCTTTCTCTGTTTTTCCTGTCCTCCTTCATTTGTTCATTCATTCATTCACTCATTCATTCATTCATCTGTGCATCAATCTATCATGGATTTGTTCTCACCAGCAATGTTGATATTCACGAAAGAATTGTGAGATTTTCAAAGGTTTTGTTTTCGATTCTTAGACTAGACTTTAAAGTTTTTTCATTTTTCTATAAGCCAGTTTTTATTTACTTTAATTCTTCCTGTGTATTTGATTATTATTTCAACTTTACTTTAGTTATCTGTGATATTTTCATCATTTTGTTTGCTTTTCTTTCTTAAGCATAAATTTGTTTTTAAAATTTTCTTTGTTTTTTACATATTCACTTTTCTCAAATTTTATATTGTAGTTTTTTTTCATAATTTTTCTTGTTTGTGGCTCTTAACCAGAATGTCTCCTCACGAGCTGTAACAGCCAGTCAGCCAATGCTCAACTTTTCCATAGATGGGTAGCAGACAGGCCCTAAAATAGAACCCTGAATATTACAAGAAGCAACAGGACAAGTACCATAACTTTATCACGGGAATTGAACTCCTGGCCATTCCCTCAACTTTGACCTTTTAGTAATTGCCTCCAATTTACCTGCTTACATCAAACATAAAATCGCGAAGATGGTGAGTGTGACGGTAGAAAAAAATGGAGGAGGCACTCAAGTATTTCAACATTGTCCTAAGTGTTTGTTAGAACGCCAAATGCAATGTGGAGCATCCAAAAGTCACGGATGATTTGTCAGTGAAGAGTAAAGCCGTTATTTTCCAACAAGGATATGAACGGGAAGGTGACAATGTTCTAGAAGTATCCTTTTTAGATAGGCTTGATAAACTGACCTACTGCAGCTGGTGATTGATCATTAGTTGTTAAAATGTGCAAATCGATTGTAAAGAGGGTAGAACCCATCATTCAATAGGACAACCCATCTAGACTAACGATAGCTTTATATTATATAATACGATTAGTACATAGAGATAGATAGATAGGTGAAAGAAATATCCTACCACAACTATGAAATGAAAAATACTCAAAATATCGACTTCAACATAAACACTTCTTCCGAGAGAAAGGAGGCACCCAAATATGAGACGAGATATGCTTCTTTAAGATTAAAGAACACGGGCTCCACTTAAATTTATGCATGATCCTAGAAAACCTAATTATGTATTGTTTTATGTATCATTTTTATGTATCATATTTTTATGTATGTTTTATGTATTGTGTATCAATATGCATCAATATACGAAAAATGGGCACCGATAAAGATGTGTACTTAGACTTTAGGTAAAATAGATATTATTTCCATCATATGCGGAAAACCTAATTAGAAGCGAAGTATGTCACCCTTAGATAAAATCAATTATACAAGCTCGAAACTTTACTTCCATAATGTGATATTTCCACCAATATATAGATAAATCAACACCCAAATGAAAGGAATAATATGACTTACGAAATACAAAAAAAAGAAAATTAGAAAATACTACCAATTAATTTAGAATTTAAACGTACACAAACTCACTGGATCATGATACAGGGTCCTTGTACATGTGTACATAGTGAACTTATATAAACTCTAAGTTACGTATATGGGTGTGTGCTTGCATATGTGGTCATGTTGGTTTACGTATGCACATATGTGGGTATTATATGCGAATGTGGGTATGTATGTGTAAATATATAGATGTTTGCATGTGTGGACTTAAATACACTCCTGACCAAAATTTTAAGACCAGTTAAAAATTTTTAACAAATTTGTTTACGGATAGATTTCAAACTCCTCCCACTTACGGTTACCAATACTACAATCTAAAAGTTTATGGAAACAAGAAGCTATATTCCAAATATTTTATTTAGAAATTAACATTTTTATAAAATGAAGCGTTTTGCACGTGATCAAAATTATAAGACCAGAGACAAAAATTCTACGAAATAGTACAAAATGTGTATGAAAACATTCAGCAACCACATTTAATAATGAGTTCTGCCTCCACTGCTTTTGATGACTTCAAAAATTCTGTCGGGCATGCTAGAAATAAGCGTTTTCATTAAGGTGCAGGGGATGTTGCTCCAGCTTCTGAAGATGGCTTCACGAAGTTCAGTTTTTGTTGAATATTGTTTGCCATTTTGACAAACATCTCTTGTCATCCATCCTCAAACATTTTCAATTGGATTCAAGTCTGGTGAGCATGCAGGATGTCCCAAGAGATGAACCCCATTTTCTTGTAGAAAGGTCAAGGTCCGTCTTGCAGCGTCGATTGCAGCATTATTCTGTTGGAATAAACATCCATCCACACACAAATGATAGCCCTCCATCATCAATGATGCTTTTTGTAGCATGCTAACATAACCAGCCACTGTTTGACAACACTGCACTACCTGGAGCTCCATCGACCCTCTGTAAGAAAAGGCACCCCCATACCATAAGGGACCCTCCACCACTATGACGTGTGGAGAAAATTTTTAGGTGGCATGTTTTTGTTATGCCAATATTGTTGGAAGCCATCAGAAAAATCTAGATTGAATTTTTTCTCATCAGAAAACAGGACTTTCTTCCCCTTCCCAACATCTCATGTTTGGTATCCACAACCAAACTTTAAGCGGTCCACTTTGTGAGATGGAATCAGCCGAGTTTACGCTTGTTATTTACCATGCCTTTTTGTCGTAAGCGTCGTCTGATGGTTACGGGACTGCAATCGGCATCTGTGACTGCCTTAATTTGACTAGAAGAAAGTCCCCACTCTTTCATAACAACCCGTCTTATTCTCTTACTCAATGCAAGAGAAAGTTTTTTGGGGCCTCCCAGAGGATTTTGCTTTTCCATAATTCTCACTAGTCTTTAGAAAGTTGCAAATCAGTTTTACTGCGATTTACCTTAGTTGCGATCGCCCGCTGTGACAAAACTTGCTTATGGAATTCTAGAATTCAAGAACGTTCAACTTTGGAAAATTTGCTTGCTTTAGGCATGGCAACAACTTTTCGCAGCGGTTGCTAATCTCTAACTGAACTAAAAACATTGGAATTACCATAGATCTAACAATTTTATACCTCTGGTCTTATAATTTTGATCATGC
>JBBBDQ010002476.1:332500-372500 GCA_037127315.1 Ascarosepion bandense | reverse complement strand
TAATGTAACTAAAAAAGATCTTTGTGCCATTTATATTAACTCTATAGAATCAAAAATGTTTTGGAACTTAATATTATATAAAGTTGTTTATATTTAAATAGCTATGATAATATGCACTAGAAAATCTTCCCAGAAAATTAAAACACGTCTTATGTAAATTTATGCAAGTATCAAAAAACATCTTTTTCTGCCATTCATCCATGCATTGAATACTGTTGCCATATCTCATCATGTGCTCCTGGTGTTCATCTCAGGGTTATTGACAAAATCCAAAGGAGAACATGGAGGGTAATTGGTCCTGATGTGACTTTCACCTTCAGCATGTTCTCACCGAGAATCGCATGAGTGATTATCTACGAGGAAGGCATATGACAAATGGGGGCTCGTGCCGTTAATTTTTAATGCTTCTTAAACCAAAAACAACGCTGTTGTTGACCACAACCAGGTGAACAGTATAATAAGGGAAGAAATCGCGAATGTAGAAGAATTTACGAAAGTCCACTCAGGATAATCTAAGACAGTTAAAGAAAGATTAAGTATATGAAATAGTTGTAAGTCTAGAATTAAATGTCAGGAGATTGATGAGAAAATGGAGATAGTGAGAAGGATAACGGAGCACATGGTGGATAACGATGAGTTCTAAGAGACGCTGGAAGAGCTCCCAAGAGAAGAAACAGGCATTTCGAACGCCTAGGTAGAACTGGAGAAATCTGAAATATTAGCCAAGACCGAGATAAAAAAAAAAAGTTCGTATTGAACAAGAAACTAGAATACGTGAGTTAGAAATCAGACAGGCGAATGATGAAGAAAAACGTGAATTCACTAAACAAGTCCACCTTTTACTCAAATATGTAGAAAAGTAAGTCGAAGAGTATATCGATCATTTTGAGAGGACGGATATGAATATGCAATGGCCAAGACGATATTGGGCGATGTTATTGCAGACAGTATTACTTGGTAAAGCGCAGAAAGCAACTGAAGAATGCACCGATTATGAAATAGTGAAGGATGCTATATTGAAGGCATATGAGTTAGTACCAGAAGCCTAAGAAGAAATGTGAGAGCCAGACATACGTAGAATACATTAAGCAGAAGGAGATATATCTAGACAGGTGTTGTCACGCAAATAAAGTAACCGAGGATGACAACAGTCTGAAAAATCTTATATTGGCGGAAGATTTTTAGAATAACCTGCCCGAAAAGCTGAGAACCTATAGGAGTAAAAAGAAGAGAGTGTCAAATTGCGATCTAGCTACGTTCGCAGAAGAATACAGTATTACCCGTAAGAAAGCCCGTCCAGAGAATATTACACACATAATACGCCATTCAACACAGATACATGGTAATGGAGAACCCAAGCGTACCGAAACACAAACATTGGCAGAGAATCGAACAATGTCTGGGTGGGAAGCACCACAGATAATGTAACGGCAGCACTGGGCCACAATGAGGACTCGAGCACAACTGGTGAAGAAATGTAATTTTATTTCGCACGTGGTCGCAACGCATTCGCAGTTTACAATTCCTCAACGTGAAAACTGAAATCAACAAAATAAATGAAAAGGGGTAGAAAGGAATACCTAATAACAATGTCCAGTAGATTTGGGAAATATTTTGAATGAAAATCTTTGTTTGCTCAACTCTTTTATGTGTCACGTTGGTCCGAACGCATAGATGTGGCTAGCAGCATGCCAACTCCACATTTTGTGAAAAACGGTGTCGACTGTGATTTTTCCTTACGTAGATTTAGGTCATGCAAAGGGAGTTAATTCATTTCCTTTTACAGATATTGTGTTATATATGCAGAAAGTCAGGGCATATCGCCACGAATTATAGAAATCGTACGGATAGAGCATCGAATGCAAAACCCCAAGGAACAGCAGCCACAAAACAATTAGATAAGAGTTACTGGCCTTACACTGCAAGCGGACAGATTTCTGCTAGAAGTGGAAAATATGTTAAGACCCTGAGAATGTTTAGGGACACAGGAGCTTCCCAAACATTAGCAAGGCGAAGTGATGTACCGGAAGATATGAGGTACAGGACGAGAAATAGAAAGACGGTTATCGGCATAGGATGCAAACCCATGAAAACCAAAATATGGATGATTAGGCTAAAGTCTAGATGGAAAACAGGCGAAGTGGAAGTCGGATTGCTAGATTCGCTACCAAAGAAGGGAATTTCAGTATTAATAAGGAATGATATAGTTGGAAAACAGTTGAATACTGAACCCAGAAATATATTAGCGCATCCTGTGAAAAGGAGGTACCATAACTCGGAAAAAGACAAAAGGAAGATTACAGCGGCAGTTAAAAGCCAAGTTGAGAAAAAACTTCAAGAAGGGAAGAGAAAAAGAAGGGCGAAATCTCCCACAAATAAAAGAATAGATATAAAATAAGAAGCAGAAAAATGTAGACGGACAGAGGCACATCCCAGATTGAACGTACCCCGAGAAGAATTGTAAAGAAAACAAGAAGTCGATGGAAAAGTAAAGAAACTATATTCTCTGATAAGAAGAAGTAAAGAAGAAAATAAATCGGGACGTTTTTATATCAGAAAGGGTATCATAAAGAGGCAATGGAAACCACGGTTTCAGGCTGAAATTTATAAGTGTGATTGATATGAGCAGATAATTATACCCACAAAGTACCGTAAAGAGATATTGTCTATGGCACATGATAGCCAATGGGCTGTACATCTAGGAGTGGCAAAGACACATGACAAAGTTACTAGATATTTCTACTGACCTTAAATAAAGAAAGATGTAATGTTATTTTGCTGAACATATCAGACATGTCAGATTGTGGGTAAGCCTAATCAGCTGGTTCCAAATGCACCCTTGCATCCGATACCAGCCATGGAAGAACCATTTAACAGGATTTTAGTCGATTGTGTTGTACCTTTGCCGCGGATCAAACCTCAGCACAAATATCTGTGAACTATAATGTGTTCTTTCACTTGGTATTCTGAAGCAATTTCATTAAGAAACATATCGGCAAATATGATCGCGGACGCCTTGGTAAACCTTTTCACGAGAACGGGCCTGCCGAAAATAATACAGACGAATCAAGGATCTAGATTTACATCAAATCTATTCAAGGGGGTCACAAGTCAATTGGGAGTTACACACGTTAAAGCTATTGCGTATCATCTGCAGTCGCAGGGAGCGCTGGAGTGATTTCATACTCCGTTGAAGACAATGTTGAGAACATACTGCATGGAAAACCAAAAAGATTGGGATAAGGGAGAAACCTTTGTGTTATTTGCAATGCGAGACGAAGTTCAGGAATACACGGGATTCAGTACTTTCGAATTGATTTTCGGACATGAGGTGACCACTCACGTTATTACAAGAAAAATGGATGTTGGATCAGCCTATGCATGGCAATATGAATGAATATGTAGTGAGTATCAGACGGAAGTTGAAAGCTGCTCAAGAACTGGCAAAGGAGCATTTACGAAATAATCAGGTGAATATGAAGAAAAACTATGATAGAAAGGCTGTTGACGGACAATTCAAAGAAGGGGTGAAGTACTCATGACGCTACCTTTGAACGGTCAGACGTTCAAGGTAAATATCTGGGACCGTTTAAGGTACTGAAAAGACTTAGTAATTTGAATTATTTAATACATATGCCCAGTCGAAGAAAAAGTAAAATGGTATGCCACGTGAATATGCTGAAAAGATTTTGGAAGAGAGAGGAAAAGCAAACGATAATAAGAGTGCGTGAACAAGAGAAAGGGAAGGTGAGCAGATACAGAAAAGATAACCACTGAATAGAGAAGGACCAGCCTCTTTGATTAGAAAACTCTAAAATATTAGAGAATCTGGAGGAAATGTTAGCTCATCTAACAGATGATGTAAAGCAAAAACTGGGAAACCTAATAAAGGAATATCGGGATATACACTCAGATACACCCCAGCAGACTAATTCCGCAGTTCATGACATAGTATTTTCCTCGGAGCAACAGGTCAGGCGGAATCCGTATCGCTTGAACCCCAAAAAGTTGAAGATCATGAGAGAAGAAATTAAATATGTGATAGAACAACGGAATCATTGAGCCTAGCCAAAGTGAATGGGCATCACCTGTGTGTTAGTAGACAAACCGGAGAGAACTGTAAGATTTCGTACAGATTATAGGAAGGTGAATAGCATCACAAAGGCAGACGCATATACAGTCCCCAGGATGGAGGATTGTATTGACAGGATTGGTCAAGCTAAATATATTACCAAACTAGATATGCTATAAGGATATTGGGCCGTACCGTTAACAGATAGTTTGCCTGATAGAGCGAAGACAATATCAGCGTTTGTAACACCAGATGGGGCATATCAATATCGAGTTATGCCATTTGGTATGCGGAACTCACAGGCTACGTTTGTACGTCTATGTATAGATGTATATCCGACATTCCGGGAGTCGACGATGTTTTAATTTACGGTGACAGGGAGAACGAGCAGACTAAAAGAGGCAAAGTTGACAGCAAATCTTGGCAAGAGTGAATTTTGTTATGCCAAAATAACATATTTGGGATATGTGAGAGTGCAAGGAAATATTAAACCAATAGAGACGAAGACGACAATCATCGAAAACTTTCCTCGCCTCAATAATCGCCGAAGTCTAAGAATATTGTTGGGGATGACTAATTATTATTTGCGTTATTGCAGAAATTTAGCCAAAATCGCTACGCCATTAACAAACTTGTTAGAAAACGGGCACAAATTTATATGGACTACGGAATGGGAAGTTACATTAGTAGCCATTAAAAATAAGTTAAAATCAAATCCAGTGTTAAAGGCCCCAGATTTCAGCAAGCTATTCCAGATGCCACTAACGTGGGAATCTAAGCAGTGTTAATACCAGAAGATGAAAACAGAGAGCTACAACCCATAAGCTTCTATTCCAAGAAATTAAATATCTTCCAAATATCCTATTCAGCAGTAGAAAAGGAAGCTTTAGCATTAGTATTTGCAGTTCTCCATTTTGAGGTTCATGTAACCAATTCGCTTATATATATGTGTGCAAACTTTGACAAAGCTGTAAGAAAAACAAATTGTGTATATTTTGTCATAGATAAAAAAATAGAGAGAAAGTCTGTATATTTACTGATAATGTAATCAGAAAAGATAAGGAAAATGAACAATTGTTCAGAAGATGTTAGGATATATTGTTGAAAAAAGTTTTGTTTTTTTTCTTTTACGTTGGGAAGTGTCATGAATGCAGATCAGCACACACACATACCTACACACATATACTAAGCATAGACTCCGCTAGGCAACAGAGGATAGTCACGTGGAAGCCTATAGTCATTTTGGGAATAGCAGGTCAAAGGTTAATCGACACAAATACACTTAGTATCAAATGTCTAGACAGAAGCTACACAGGGGCCAGACATGAGAGGTCAGGAAGTAGCAGGAGCCAAACGTCGCGCCTAAATGCAAGTCACGAGAAAGTCAGAAAATTTAATCAGTTGTGAGCTTGACTTTGAATGGACAATTCATGATATTTATATGCTGAATCTCTGAGAGCTTAAGAATGCAAAGAGAAGACCCATTTTTATAATGACATAACTTAGCCAATTCAGTTACAGCAACTTCAGATGAATATCATCAGTATATATTTTTATTGGTTAAATTAAGAAGAAGAAGAATAGACCGAAGTGTTCATCAAGGAAGAAAAATACTGAAAATTGCAGAGAATACTACATTCGGTTGAAGAAAGAAGTGAAGAAAATTGCAAACAAGTTTATTACAGTCAGGCAGCATTGAATCCGATTTTATGTAAAGAAAGAAAGAAAAGAAAAGAAAGAAAAAGAAAAAAGAATTGAATATAAACGTAAGTTATTATAACTTTGGCCCCGTGTTAGAGTTAAATACATTCATCCACCAATATTATGTCATTGCAAACATCATACATGTTCAATAATACTGTATATATCCTTTCCCATTTTTGATTATTATTATCTTCTGAATTTGTATTTATTTATCGTAATTTGTTATTTCGATAAGTTTGATATCCCAACATAAGTTTTGAGATTCGGGTTATTAGACATTCTTACTTAGATTTATTTTGTTTTATTTTAATATCTTGTTCATATATTAAATTTTATATCAAAAAACATTTGACTTTGTTGTTCCTCCTTGGATTGTTGGTCAGTGCATGTGTCCATCAAGAAGCGACTTGGGAGAGATTATATTTCGATCATCCCGGTTATGTTTAATTTTATTTTTTTATTGTTGTACATTGGACACGATCTAAGTGGGATAACCCGTATCCGTCCATAGATGTGAAGAACGTAAATATCCCTGAATCTACGTGTAATCGCTTGAGTGATTATCAACGTGGATTGCAACTCTAAAGTATCAATGATGTTTTTGGAAGTAATATTATGTAAAGTTGTTTCCATTCAAACAGATATTTTAATATGCACCAGAAAATCTTCTCGGAAAATAAAAATCACCCGAGAAGTTCAGTTGCAATTTTTGTCGTTCCAAAACTCATACTGGATATTCTTGTAGGAAATATCCTACGTTAAAAGACCGCTCGAGTGCAAGTCAGCTAATTACTTTTTTCCAAATGCACTAGTCCTTCACATTCTGCCGAGCAGTACCCTTAAGTACAAGTCCAGTTTAAAACTTGTTGTGGTTGCAAGCGCCTGTTTGACTGCTGCGCTTTGTGTCCTTCTGTTAAGAAGCAAGTGAATGTAATTCCTTGTATTGAGAAGGACATATATTTATTGCTACCGATGGTCGAGATCGTAATCGGGCAGGTCGAGACTAAGAAAAGGGTAAATTGTTTGGTAGACACTGGCATTCAACTGTCTTACCTTTAATGAGGACCTTGAATGATAAACCTGTTCAAACAGTTAAAGGAAAATTTGTCATTAAAACCGTTTTGAGTTCGGCGCAGAAAATATCAAGTGAAGTATTGTTGGATGTCAAGCATCTTAATGGAATAAAATTGATTCCCTTTCTGGTGGATGAAAAGTTAGACGCACATATTCATGTATTTTGTCTTGGTGCAGCGGTAGACACTATTCAAGCTAGTTGTTTCAAATTGGCAGTGAACTGTTCAAGTCTCCAGGATAATTCGTTCTCTGTGCAAGGGTTGTGAGGTGTAGATTTGTTTATTTTTTTGGTCTCATGCAGTTGACTAATTTTATTAATGGCTCTGTGTTTAGGTTCCCTCATGGATTGGTACCTTTTGGGAATATTGCTGACTTTTTGGCACCAGAGACTGTTACTCAGGGAAATAAAGCTTGTGGCACTCATTATAATCAGATTATAACCAATTTTTCAGAGTGACCAGTGATCCGTATAGAACCTAAATCCACGTCTGCAGATCTTTTGGACTATTTTGATGAATCCTCAGTGGAGATGACCATAGACAAAATGTTTAGTTTGGAGACTTTGGGTATTGGAGAGGATGCTATCAGTGTTTTCAATCATGATAAGATAACGTTATTTTGTTAAGCCCTCGCTTATGAGAATAACTGATATTATGTAGAACTTACCCAGGGATGAAAACAAATTACCTATGCTTCATTCAAACCATCAGTTAGCGTTGAACGTCCTTAATCGTGATGTTACTAAACTGGATAAACAGGGCATGTACGATAAGTACTGCCAGGTTTTCTTAGAGCAGGAGGCGGAAGATATTGCAAATATCGGAGTTAAGCCTGAGTCGTTTAAGTATTATACTGGGATACCTCACAGGCCATTTATTTTAAAATCGGACAGTCAAAGTTCAATTAAAATACGCACTGTAGTCAATTGTTCCTAACATACCGGTGTTCGCCCCCCTCTTAATGATTGTGTATATCCTGGCATCAATCTCTATTCTGACATGTGGGATTTGATGTCACAATTCAGAATGGACAGTTATGTATTGTTGGAAGGCATTCTTAATGATAAAATTAAAAAAGAATTGAGACAAAAGCCTTTTCTGTTTTGTCCTCAGGATCAAAAGCAGCTTTTTGTGCTTTATATACATAACACACAAATGTGGATTTGTGGCAAGTTTTTTAATTCTCAATTTCGTGATCAAACATAATCTTGTAAGGTACCATGACTGTTTATGACCAGATATGCTGCTAGGTCATTTTTATGTGGATAACCACATAAAGACCCACCATTATCCGGCTCTTTTATTGAGTTTGGATCAGGATGCTGTCGACATCATCAAGGAGGGTAACTTCTTCCTCAGTTCCTGCAACTCAAACTGTGATATCTTGAGGGTTAAAATGAAGTCTGATGCCAGTTTTGTTACTCATGAGACGCTATTTGAGAAAGTTCTAGGATATTAATATGAGTCATACATAGCGAGTAAGTCTCCTGAAGTTGCTGCCGTAACTAGGAGAGGTGTCCCATCAGTGAATTCCGGTGTTTTTTACCCGTTATCCTTATGTCTGCCTGTCACTATCAAAGGAAAAATCTTTATCAGTGATTTAAGGAGGCTAATGTTGACCTGAGATGAGAGGATTTCTAATGAACTTCAGATGGTCTGGAGTAAATTATTTGAGGATCTGGTACAATTGGAAAGTTTGAAGTTCCCCATATTTGTTTTGGATAATGCTGGTCCTGCCATTTTGTTGGCGTTTTGTGATGCTTCTCAAAAGTCATATGAATTTGCAGCCTATACGAGACAGAATGGATCTGCCAGGTTGATATTCGCTAAGGTAGGTCCTTTAAAGAATAGAATTTTGCCATCTCTGGAGCTATTAGCCGTTCTTCTTGCCATCAGAACTGCCCCTAACATTTTGAAGGTCTTGCCGGTAAACGTTGTGAAGAGCGTTACCGTGATTTTTGAAGCTCAAATAGTGCCGTCGTGGGTGTTATCGGATGATTCGAAAACGAAAGATTTGTTTATCAAAAACGGGTTAAAAGACATACGGGTAGCATTGGAAAGGCTAAGAGACCAGGATTATTATCTGAACTTCAGATATGTCCCATCGGCTGAGAATCCCGCTGATATGATCACTACTAAAGTTATTTCACTGGACAAGATTGAATCGCAGTTTCAGTTTTGGATATTTCGGCCTTAGTGGTTGTCAGTTGACACGATGTATTGGCGGCCTAGTGAACTGAATTGTCTGAGTCACAACAGTCAAAGGTTGGTTTTGGCTAACGTTGTTACTGATGTTTCAGTGGTTCAGGATTTTTCATCTTTTCCAGATTTAATGAGAGTTTTAGTTTATATCCTTAAGTTTATTTTAAGGTTAAAGGGTTTCATGATGGAATATGTGCTAAATGTTAAGAATTATTTATGGAAGTCGGCACAGTCTTTGTTCCTAACTCAAGAGAAGTTGTTTTTATTAGATCCTTCTACTTAGGAGATGTCGCCTTTGGTGACTAATCTGGGTCTTTATTTGAAGGATGACGGTCTGATGAGATCCAGAGGGAGAAGTGGAAAAAAAACGTTTATACTCTCTAGGGTTTCTGTATTGCCTCGGGATTGTTAGGTCACCGAGTTGATCATTATAGACTGCCATTTAAATTACAAACATTTGGGTATTGCTGCTACCCTGAACAAGCAACGTTTGTTGGGGTTTTGGGTAAATAAGTCTAGACAGACTGTCAAGACTGTAATTTCATCTCATTCCATTTGTAAACGATACAACGCTATCGCCTTCAAATATCCCACGGTAACGAAATTTCTAAACATACAGTGAATTTAATCCGACCTTTACTCCAAACGGGGATTGATTTTACCGGTTACTTGTAGGTTTGGAGAATGGAGGATATGCGGAATATGTATATTCTAATTTTCCGTTGTTTTACTGTCAGAGCTCTACATTTGGATTTGATTGAGGATATGACTGTCCATTCTGATGTAGCAGTATATGAGGTTCCTCCTCTGGTTGCCGGTGAACATCTGGCGTCCTATTTTAAGAAATATGGCCAAATATTGGCAGCCTCATCCGACAACCTGAACGGGGGATGGATGTTTGATTTAATGATGGATCGAGAGGCCTTCGATTCCATCCCCAACTGCTTGGACTATTGCGGCCGGAAAATGCCGGTCGTAGTGATCGGCCGAAAACCAACTTGCTGGAAGTGTGGGCAGACTGGTCACCTGTCCTCTTCCTGCCCAGAGAAGAAGGCCTCTGGTGCGCCGGCCGCTGGCGACCAAAATACCGCTAAGCCTGATAAACGTAGTTCCGCAACGCCTGTAACGGGCCTAGTAGCGGCACGGTCCGGGGACCTAAAAACCCCGGATGGGTCTCGGCCCCCATCCTCTCAAATTCTGAAGCCTGCCACTGGTGTGGTTAAGGACAAAGAGGACGAAGAATGGCGTGTCGTTACTAGAGGCAAAGGGAAGAGCCGAGCAGCGGGACCTCAGTCCCCTGAAGCCACTAGGGATGACACCAACAGTCCCACTCCCGCTGTCAGCAGTAAGGGCGATGTCCCGGCAGTCCACCAGGATGCTCCTTTATCAGAAATTCAAAAACAGGCGGAGACCAGCTGGGAAAAGATAAAAAAAAATGAGAGAGCTCAAAAAGGCTCTAGATGCAAGTAAAACCAAAAAATTAGCAGCAGCGTCAGTGTCGGCCCCAACTTCTCCTCCACAAAAAAGAATTATGGCACCTCCTCCCATGACAAAATCCTTGACCCACACCCCTTCCAAAATGATCGTATTTAAAAATCCATCACCAGTCCCTTCAGCCCCTTCTCCTGTCCCTTCTCCAGCCCCTTCTTATGGTTTATCCCCAGCTAGTTCGACCCTTTCTTCCCCAAGTGTATCTGCTACCCCCACGCCAACACCGACTCCTTCTCAATCCCCGCTTAAAGATTCATTCAAGAGGCAAAGAAGCCCGGACACAATAAGCGGCAAAGAAAAAAAGAAAAGAAAGCCCCCTTTTAATGTGGGGCAGGATGTTTGCCGTGTCTCAGAGGACACTGCCCAAAAGGCTATTAACCAATGCAAGAAACTAAAAACTTTGTGGAAATGTAAAAGCATTAAAAACAAAGATGTTGAAGATCCACTTAGCTTTCCAAAGGCAAAAAGATTCTTGACAGTGGTGAGATCGGGTACGGGGTCGAGTCAGGTATAGAGTATGCTTGGAGAGGCCAATGACTCCATCCCGATGAGCCCTCCAATTGTGTACTTCACAAATGATGACCAGACGAATTTGGATCAGTTTTGTTCTGGGAGGACCCCTATTTTTGTTCACCCTTCCCTTTACAGAGCTTTAAAATTAACATTCCCCCTGGATATTGGTGGCCTGTCCTATGATGGCACTATCAAGACTGAGATGGGCCAAGGCTCAATGGGACGGGCCGTCGGTATCCTGTCCCCTGAGATGTTTGGTACAGTGCCTCAACCCTAATCGGACTGATAATGGCTCTCTGGTTAGCTAGTATAAATGCCCGGGGCCTGAGATCAGAGTCACGCAGAGCGTGTCTCAGCCGTGATCTTCAGCGCCTCGGTGTGAATGTATGTTGTATACAGGAGACCCGGTTTTCAACTCGCGATCATGAGGATATACTGTCTAGGAGGTTCGCCCTCTATTCAGCATGTTTTGATGGACGCTCGAGAGGTGTTTCCTGGCTAGTGAGCAAGTCCTTGAATGCGGCGTGCGCCCTTGTCTTCGCAGATCCGGCAGGCAGTGTGCTGGATGTTACTATAAAGGATAAGTCTCTTCGTCTCATTGGGGTTTATGCGCCCAATGTCCATGCGGAGCGTCCTGCTTTGTTTCGGCAGATCGAGCCGTTTTTGACGACATCTCGTCGGGTAGTTTTAGCGGGCGATTGGAATGCCGTCCTTGACCCCGATATAGATCGCATAGGGGAAAGGTCGGGTACTAACAACCGGATGTAAAACCATTTCGGGACTTTATCGACAGGTTCGATCTTGTCGATAAGTACCGAAATGAACACCCCCGGGATATAGTATGGACTTGGACTAATAGGGGCAGCTCGGCTACGGTGGTGCGTGCTAGCTTCATCGACCGAGTCTTAGGAGAGTCGATGTAGGGCTCTTAGGTTGTCCAAGTTTTCATTCGATAGTTTACTCGGATCATAGGCTCGTCCGGGTTCGCGTAAACTTAGATAAGCCTAGGATTAAATTGGCTGGTTACTGGAAATTGAACTGTTCATTGTTTGAAGAGCAAGATTTCCAGGACCAGTTGAAACTAACGATAAAGCGGGAATTGACGGGGGCTGTGGTTGGGAATAAGTGGTGGGGATCCTTGAAATCCAATATTAGATTGTTTGCGGCTGAATATAGCCGTCGACTCAATCTAGAAAGATTAGCAGCACAAACGGCAGTAGAAGCCAAAGTTGATCGGGCTATCAAATCCCGTGTTAGTGGGGACGTAGCCTTAGCTAGGGCGGAGCAGGCCTCCTTGCTTATCAAGAAAGACCAAGCTCTGGTAGTTAGGGCTAAGTTAAAGAGAATGTATCCTGAGGCAACGAACATGGTCGCAGAATTGCGTGCATAGGAATTGAGAAATGCTAGCAAAAGGCATATTGCAAGCGTCACATTGCCGGATGGGAGAACCGTGACTACAAACGCGGGCATAGTTGAGGCTTTTCGTGACTATTTTCAGGATCTGTTTACCAGGGAGCCCGGTCTGAGCACTACTCAGTTCGATGCCTATTTGGCCGACTTCCCCCGCCTCGAGGCGGCTGAAGCGGCTGGGTGCGAGGGTCCCGTTACAGAGGCTGAGATTTGGGAGGCGCTCAAGCTGGTTGGCCGGGACAAGTCTCCGGGATTGGATGGTCTTCCTTACGAACTGTACTTGAGGCAGTCGCCCGTTCTTGTTCCCTTGCTGGCACTGATTTTCAACAACTGGATGAGGCAGGGGTCTATACCCCAACGCTTCACCAGGGGTGTGATCAAGTTGCTGCGCAAAAGCAAGGACGGTGGGGATTCGATAGATAACTTCAGGCCTTTGACGATGTTAAATACAGAGTTGAAGATTTTAGCCAAGATCTTAGCCAGCCGTTTGCAGGCTGTCCTCACTAGTCTGATTGGGCCCGAGCAGACTTGTGCTGTGAAGGGTAGGACTATTCAGGACAACCTTCATTTGGTACGCTTGATCATTGAGAAAGTCGACACGGAAGCCGCGCTGATCAATTTAGATCAGTCCAAGGCGTTCGATCGGGTTGACCATCGTTTTCTCGAGTCTGTCCTTTCCGCTGCCGGTTTCGGGCCCAATTTTCGCTCCTGGATCAGACTTCTGTACGCGTCCCCCGGTGCGCTGGTGGAAGTGAATGGAGTACGATCGGAACCTTTTCTATTGACTCGCTCTATTCGTCAAGGTTGTCCGCTCTCGCCTTTGCTCTACGTTCTTGCGTTGGAGCCTTTCCTTCGCAAGTTAAAGGCGAATCCGGTCCTTCGCGGGATTACATTACCTGGTGCTACCACCTCGGCCAGGTATTCTGCCTATGCTGACGACGTTTCGGCTCTTGTGTCGAGCAGAGCCGAGATTGACGAAGTCAGCAAGGAAATCAGAGGGTATGAGACGGTGACAGGGGCCAAGATCAACCGCGATAAGTCTGTTGGCTTGCGGTTGGGCGCGTGGAAGGGAGTTTCTCTTCCCGGGCCTTTCCACTGGACGGACGGGCCGGTCAAGATTCTCGGCGTCTGGTTCGGTCCTGATCTCCAGTTGGAAATGAATTGGTCGGAGGTACAAGAGAAGGCAGAGGCTGCAGTTCGTCTGTGGTCTCTGAGGAAGCTTTCCTTAAAGGGGAGGGCGGAAGTATGTGTTTCACACATCTACCCGATTCTCCTTTACCGACTCTCTGTGCTTCCACTCCCGTGTGCCATATTAATGACATTAGTCAGGGTCTTGTACTCCTTCCTCTGGGGAGAAGGCAAGGCTCTTAAGGTGTGTCGCGAGATCTGTAGCCTCCATCCTTCTGAGGGCGGTCTGGGAATGCCAAGCGTTGAGATTCGTCAACATACGCTTCGCATTGCCTTCCTAGACCGAATGTGTTCGCAAGTGGATGAGAATGGTGAATTCTGGAAGGAAGATGCCCGCAAAAGCTTCCCATCCCTAAGAAGTGTGCATTCGTGCGAGGAAGAGGCCGGCCGTTTACCTCGAGGCGAATGCTCCTTCTATCGTGAATGCCGGCGAGCACTCAGTTTTCTCTTACGGGCGACAGATGGCCTCTCTGGCGTCCAGGCGTTGTCCCTTCGGGCATTATATCGGGTGCTAGTGAGGGGGGCCGTTCGGGATGATCTGATTGACGAGCTCGGTTTGACGAAGCAGGAGGCGCGCTCCATATGGCCTTGGGCGCCCGGGTTGAAATGCCTCACAAACAACGAGGCATCCCTCACCTGGCTGGTGATACGAAAGGCTGTCTGGGTCGGCAAGAAGCTTAAAGCAGCGGGTTTGGTTGTTTCGCCAAACTGCGTTCGCTGCGGTGGGTCGGTGGTCGAGACTTTGTCTCACGCCTTCTTTCATTGCAGTGTCGTAGTACCGTTGTGTAAGTGGCTTGAAGACTTCATGGTTCGCATGCTGCGTGGAAAGTTCTTTGTCCTGGAAGTCGCTTCTGTTTGTAGCAATGTGGTGCCGTCGTTGACTAGGGCTGAGCATTATGTGTTCGTATGCTTACTGGGTGTTATGCGAGTCGTGATTTGGACGACGCGACAGAAGGAATTCTATGGGGACGAGAAGTTTTCCTCTTCCCAACTGATTTTGTTTGTTAAGCATCAGCTTAAAGTCAAAATTAGGACGGAAAGGCGACGACTCCCCCCATCAGAATTTGGCAAAAGGTGGGTAAATCTTGCGCGAATCTGTCGAGTGAAAGGAGCTGATTTGGAGTGGCATTTTGATCACGGTTAGGCATCAGGATATTGGGGATCCTGGGCTAAACATTTTTAACCCCTCCCGAAAGTAGGATAGTTTAGTTAATTTGTCTTTTTATGTTTTAATGATGGTTAAACTTAGCTAGGGTATGCATGGGCATTGGCCCCACTTTTTATTTTTTTTGGTGCCCTCTCTTTTTTGGTTTAATTCCCCAGCCCTTCCCCACTTTTTAGGTGATTATAGATAACAGTTCCCTGGTAGAGGCGGGGCATCTTTCGTTTCGAGTGTGTTTACTTTCGTATTTGTTATTGTGTTTGTGTGTGTGCGTGGTTGTGTGTATGACTGTTTGAGATCTGCCAGCCCCGCTAAAATTTCGCCCAGCTAACTGATGTTTCTGTCACGGATAGAGATTGTGGGGGGTTTAATACTAACATCAATTTTGTTTAGTTTTTGTATATATTTTCATTCGTTGTATAAAAATCATTGGGGTTTGCAATATTAAGTGTTATTTCCCCCACCCTCCACAGACAAATTGTACATATGGGTTTAGTTAGACTTTCATAGAGTGTATTGAGGCATTGTGGTGCTCGTAGTAAGAATGGTACGTAAGATTGTGATGTTTTGGTGCAAGGGATATTATACTGTCTGCTTGGGTCAGTGAGTGAGTCTAGCTAAGTTAATGTAAGACAGATGAAGACCAGTCTTCCCCATCCCCACAATTTTGGCCTTGTGCCGCATTTTTTGTAAATTTTTACAAAAATAAATAAATGCCAAATTTTGCTCTGTAATTGCCAAGAAACCTACTCATTTTAAAATGCTTAGGAACCACATTTTGACTAAAAATCTTAACTGATTTTTCAATGGGTACAGATTGCTTTCATATCCAAAAAAGTAATTTAATTTTTGTACCGTGTTTTTTTTTTTTCGACCTCCTATTTTTTCTCTGTGTAATGCGCTTGCATTTCGACTGTATTGTACTGTTAACTGCACATAAAATACAAAAGCTGAGTAAGTTGAAAAAGAAATCCCAACTGAATTATTTGAACATTAAGAAACCAGCTCTTCTTTTTTTTCCGTTGCATATTCTGATTTGATAGGTAAGTGGAAGAAAAAAAATAATAATTTTTATGAATTTTTTTTTTACTGACTTAACACACCACTTTTCACTTCGTTATCCCGCTCACAAAAAATGAAATTCAGATGTTTATTTAAGATAGACCAAAAGAAAACCTACATTTTTTTAAAATTCGTATTGATGTTCGTTTTAATTCTGTCTTTTAAGTATAGGAGCCAATTGAAAGATATTGTTTTTGGTAGCCAAAAATATTTAAATTTTTTTCACGTAATTCATTTCACAATTGTTTTGAAAGTTTTAGGAAGTCACTGATTGCAAAAAATATATTTGCCACTTTTCAATACAGAACGTCAAATAGAAAAATCGGTCAATTGTTTTCATAGGTTAGGGGGAATATATATAAAAAGTCATCTTGTAAAATTCCCTGTTAATACAATTCTCTTCAACATTGGGTTGGTTTTGTGTCCGCCCCTCCCCCATGTTATATTTCGGGCAACAACAAAGTTAGTTACATCCACAAGTTAAAAAAAATAAAACTAAACCGAGCATAAGAAAGAAAAAAATATCGTCAAAATGTTCATTAAGAGGAAAGACTAAAGCATTTTACAAATATTTAATTATTTTAAATCATTTCTAACACGTTTGAAATTGATAAAAAAAATCTCTGGTTTTGTTTAGTTTTTTTGTTTTTCCTCAGCTGTCCACCAAAAAGATTAGGGATTGGCACTGTTCTTTCCTGTGAAAGGTTGATAAACTTTAATTTGGAAATTTTGCTAAATATGAAATAATTGCCTGATTTTATTGAAATCTTCAAGACTTATTAAATGTAAGATTTTAAGATGATTTGAATAAAATCTTGGTAAAATTTTTTCTGTTAACCCGACGCCAATTAATGAAATTTCTAGAAATTCAGTAGTACCCACACACTTTGTTTCATTATTAGTTAAATGAAGAACTTTGTAAATATAAAGCTTTCTCTCCTAAATAGCTGAAAACAGAAACAATTAATAAAAACCTGCATCGTACGAAGAAAAAAGAAAAAAAACTTAAAAACGTACTTTTCATCATCAAAAATCTTATGAAAGATCCAAATATTTTTAATTAATTTTTAAAACTTAAATCCTTCTGACACGTCCGAAAACTGATGGATGGCCCTGAAAATAAAGTCCATTTGGAAAGTTTCTTTGAACTTAAAAAAAAAAATTAAACATCTTGGAAAAAATAAGCTATTGAAAGCACATTAAAAAAATCTTGAAAGAAATGTTATTAAAACGCCACTCCTCCCAAAAATTTCGGATATGTTATTGAAACCCCCCCCAACAAAATATTGGACGTAGTTTCCTTGAACATAGTTTCTTTTTGCAGGCTTTTGACCCCGCCCAATTAAGTTTCGGCATAATTTATTTGAAACAGGAAGAAAAGATAACAATTTGATATTTGAAACAAAACATAAATGGCATGTAAAGCACTAAGATAAAAAAATTCCCTGTTCTAATAAAATTATTAAACATATACATGTTTTATTTCATTACTTTCTTACAAGTTGAAAAAAATCGAAGCTAGTGTTCCGAATTTGGGGATTGATTTACTACAAAGTTGTATGAGAAATTGTCCCCCACCCAATTTTTTTAAATATTGAAACTTTAGCAAATTTTTTACGTCGTTGTTAAAGTTACAGGTGTAAGAAGTAACGTTTAACTGAAAAAGGTCCCCAGAAATTTATAATGTACAAATTTACAGATGTTGACGGTAATGTCGTCCCGGCGACTGTTTTCAAAATGGAGGATCGATTTACTATAACGTTGTCTGAGAAACTGACCTCGCCTCCAATTTGTCTGTTTAAATATTGTACTTGTCAAATTATTTTTATTTATTTATTTTTATTTATTTTTTTTTCTCTTTTGTGTATTTGAAGCTCTTTTTATTTTCTTTTATATGGTAATCTGTGTAAATTAAAGGTCATGTGTTTCAGGGGTTCTTCCTCTTACAAGAAAACATTTGTACACTTGCGATCGCAAAAAACACTTATCTTGCATCTCACACCTAATCTGTCAACGACTTTTCTTCTACTATAATTTTACATACGCGCCTAAGAAAAACATAACATTTGCGTCTTAGTTTAAAAGATATGAGGATATTTAGGATACAGGATTTAATGTTGTTCTGAAGGATTATCACTACCCTTTTTCTTGTCCGGAAGGCATTTTCGCTAAGCTTAATGGAGTGGGTGGATTTTTGTCGAAAATTGACCTTGTAAATGCTTATTTACAATTTCAGTTGAAAAGTTGAGTTCGAAATTATTATGCCTAATTTAGAATCGTGGATTAGATAAATTCGAACGTTTACCATTTGGTGTCAAGGTAGCGCCAACAATATTTCAACAAGTCATAGATACCATGCTAGGTGGACTTGATTTTGCAGTTGCTTAATTAGACGATATTCTCATGAAAACCAAAGCATAGTTTAACATAAGGATCATGTACAGCTTTCCTAAAATCCGAAAGTACTATTTCAAAATTAAAAAAAACAAATGTGATTCCTCCCCACACCATGGAAACAATCAAATACATCGGACACATAACTGAGCAGGATGTTAGACTGAATCCTGATCGGGCTATCATGATTAATGACATGTCGGCACCCAATAACATCGCTTCATTACAGAGCTTCTGAGGACTACCAAACTATTACCTGGCATTCATACCAATGATGCACGATTTGATTACTATCCTTAATGAAATACTAAAAAAATTATATGCCCTGGATTTGGACAGCAGAAAACAAGCAAGCATTTGAAAAAACAAAGAAAACTCTAACGTCAGACTTGGAAATCATTGTTGCTAACGATGGTAGTTCGTATGGCGTAGGAACATACATTCTTCACAAAACGACTAGAACTATAAAAAATCGATAAATACTTTGAGAGCTTTGCTTCCTGTAGAAAAAATATTCTCAGATTGAAAAGAAGCACTCGAGATTATATTCACTGTCGCAAAGTTCCACCGCTATATTTCTAATCGGCAATTCTCTCTACAGACAGAACACAAGCCATTACTCACCATTTTTGGCCCAAAGAAAGGCTTGCCTATACACACAACCAACAGACGTAAGTGATGGGGTACAATACTGTTGAATTACTACTTTAAAATTGAGTACTTGTCAACGCAAACATCCCGCCATGCAGATGGAGTGTCAAATACAAAGAAACACTGGAAGATAAAGTGCTTGACTCCATTTACTCAGAAGGAGAATTACTACTCTTTGTAATACTGTAAGTGACTTTGCAGTGAGTCTAAAACAAATAAAACAAATTTCTTGCCATGATGAATATATTAAAGTTATTAACTACATGAAAGCTACAGACGTTTTTCCTAAATGCGATGGGGTGTTACTATAAAGGAGACATGTTGTGATTCCATATTGCCATTAATACTCCAGAAACACACTGTAAGAGGTTTTTCACGCTAGCTATCCAGGGAGTACTAATATGGAAAGTTTGATGTATAGCTATGTCTGTTGTATTTTAAAATAGAAAATAATCATTTTGGGAGATTGTTATAAACAAATTGGGTATATGATTTATATAGTAAAGCGTCCAATTAATACATAAAAGACACATAAATCAACTTAGGAATCGCCTAACTGATGAGGCTGGTAATGGGTTTCCTGAGAAAACAGCGATGGGTGTAATATTTGACACTTAACATTCTAACCCCGCTAAAGGCTCACCAAATACGCTGTTCGAACAGAAAATAAAGCAACTAAGTTAATAGTTGTCTACCGAAAGCGGAAAAGAATGATAGCACATTGGAAGCATAATGATTTGAAATAACTATTTACTAAGTTTAATGAATGAATATTTTTTAACTGGATAATAGCTGTTACACTAGTAGACATCTCTAATGATTCGCGAAGAACAACAACAGTATGAAGAAAAACAGGCCCTAAACGTAATGAACATGAACTTTATCCATCACAATGTTAAGATGAAAGTAATTTTAAATTATTTTTACAATGTTTTAATCAATACCAACACGTTCAGAATGTTTGCAAAAAAATTCTTGTTTTGATTTTCATCAAATGGTGACCAAATCCTGACCAGAGATTTCAATGAATAAATGTAGATGTAACTCAGTTTTTTTTGGAAATTCATGCAAAAATTAAATGAAAGTCGGACTTTCATAAACATGAAGAATTATTCGCAAATGAATGACAGTTATTTTTGAAATTATAATCTTTAGAAAATCATGCTTCAAATAGTTTTTCTTTTTTGTTGTTATATTTGTTACCCCAACTTCCACGTAAATTCATGAAATTTCACGAAACAAAATTGTGTAGCGAAAATTTCATTTATTAGGTAAAAGACGCAATAATCATTGGAGAATAAAAATCATCTGTTATTTTTTTTTAATTTTATTTTTTTCAAACAGTTGGCTACTTTTTTTAAACTCTGCTCCAAATTGTAAAATAAAAATGCAATAAAATTATATAAATTATATAATTTAATTAGATAAGCTTTTAATTACTTTTCTAAATAATACATATTAAGGACATTATCAATCGGTCAGTTAAGTGCCAGACGAGATACACACTTGGGTGATCATGTCTCGAAAGTGAAATGATTGAGTGGTCAGAAGGTAATCCCGCAGTAGATTGCTATTACTTTCTGTGGTAGACTGTTTGCTAGCCAAGGCTATAGCACACAATCTGTCCTGTTATTTGACCCATAACTGGCGCGAAGACACTGGTAAATACCTTCCCTAAGGATATTTGCACGTAGTCCAAAGAAAGTTTTAATTAATACTGAAATTTTAAAAGAATAGTTTTCACTTTTTTGTTATTCTTTTATAATTCATAAAATTACAAGGTTTGTTTCATTGTATATGGCCCATCGTTTAAAAGAAAATAGGCATTTTTATAAAGAATATTCGAAATTCATTTCAAATGAATGGTATGAGATTTCACTAAATATAATTTTTACTTAACAATATCACCTAACCGGTGAAGAATATTGATTTATAAATCTATACATTATTCTAATTAAACTTTTAAAATAAAAGAATACAATTCATGGAAAAATTCATTATTCATTGAAAAAGATCTTTTTCGGAAGAAAGTGATGTCCATATCTTTTTTATAGCAAGGCTTTTCTACTTAATGTCTTAGTTTGATTGCATATTTATTGCATATTTATTATGTTTTAGAGCAGAATTTTGGTAAATGTGTAACTGCTTGAGATAAAGAAAAAATTATCTACTTCCTCTAAATTGTCTTGGGTCTTTTATTTTTTTTTTTCAACCAATATAAATACGAAACTGCACAGATGTTAAAAAAAACATACAGATAATTTAATTCATTTTTGAATAAATCCTTAAAGTTTCATTAAAATCCAACACTTATTTGAATTTAGAATGAATTTTCAAATCATGTTTGTTTGTTTTTTGTCTTTTCCAAGGTTTGATTTGTAGTCTTCATTTTTTATTGTTTATGTTTTGTCTGTCGTATAGTTTGGAGTTCGTCTTTCTCAAGGACACATGGCACAGTAGATATAGGCAGTTGTTAGTTCCAGTGGGTTTAATCCCAGGCTACTGCAGTTATGAACAAATAAGTTAAAAACTTCAGTTAAAGGGAGATAACTATTTTACATCTGGAAGTGGCATCGCACTTGGAATGAGAATATATTCCAGTGATTGAAATAGTTTGGTTCGAAACTTCTAGCAGCTGAGAAAGGCTGGGGTATATAACTTTGTTCTCATCTTTAATGCCATGTTTACAATCTGAATGATGTATTGTCAATAATGTAAATATTACCTCATCTGAGAAATATAGTCAGTTACATAAGTTTTTTTTTCCCCCAGAAAATGTGCTGAATTTTATATTAGTAATTTTATTAATCAGCTGTCGAAGTAAAAACATGGTTTTCGTCTATCTGCTAAACGAAACAGCTATTTTGATTATAAAACTTTTTTCTATCAAGCTTATGGCCTTTATCATGGTATGTGTGCTTTCAGTAAAAATGTAGAGGCATCGAATTAAAATGAAACAAAAAATGAATTTTGAAAAATTAGTAAGACGTAAAACTTTTAAAATTCTTCCTAAAATAAAATACACTTTAATGAAACTTTATTTGAAGAAATTAACTTTTATCTCATACGTGTATATTTTTCTGGAAATTTCATTCAGAATCGAGGGACATGTAAAAAAAAAATATATATATATATAGTTTTATTTAAAAATAAATTTTAAGGTTAAATTTCAGTCATGTTTTTATAAGAAAGCAGATGAACTGCAATAGACGCTGATGTCGATCTAAGACGTTAATTTAATTTCTCTTTATACTGTTCCTTCTCTTTCCCTTTTCTTTTCCTTTCTATTCATCATTTGTCTATATTTTTTTTTCTTTCTGTCTTTGGGATTTTTTTGAATGAGCGAGGAATTGTTTTTGTAGATGACTGTTACCAATGTCTATTCTCGACAAAGGCATGTGACTGTCTATGCGTAAATTTTGGGATTATTTTAAATATTAACTGTTGGATTTTACAATTATTTCATTTGTTTTAAATCATTTCTAACACGTTCGAAATTGATAAAAAAATCTCTTGTTTGGTTTAGTTTTTTTGTTCTGTTTCTTTTTTTCGTCAGCTATCCATTGACATAATTCCTATGGATTAGCACAGTTTTTTCCTGTGAAAAACTAAAACACGTTAATTAGGAAATTTTTCAAATAATAAATAATTGCCGGATTTTATTAAAACTTTCAAGACATACAAAAATGAATTAAGTTTTTAAGATGATTATTTTAATAAAATCTTGGTTAAAAAATTTCCATCTGTCAACCTCACTCCCATTATTGAAATTTCTTCAAATTCAATACTACCCAGAAACTTTGTTTCATTATTAGTTAAATGAAGAACTTAGTAAATATAAAGCTTTATCTCCCCTAAATCGCTGTAAAGAAACAAAATGAAAACCTGCATAGTATGAAGAAAAAAATTAGAAACGTACTTCTTTCATTAAAGTTTATGAAAGATCAAAATAGTTTTAATTTTTTGAAACTTGTAATTCCTTCATACACGTTCGAACATTTGCTAAGAAATCTTGTTTTTAATGTTAGCGGGTAACCAAATCCGTACGAAAGTTGAAAACGTAATTTTACAATTAATTTTGTTTTTTATGACCAACATATTTTGGAAATTCTAGCAAAAATCAAATTGTCGGATTTTAGTAAAACGTCAAACATGAAGTATACTACCACCACGTTTATTTTCGCCGGTTTTCAATTTTTTTCATTGCAGTCCTATTGCTTTTTAACTAGAGATTCCAATTAACATATAAAAGTTGGAGAAATTGCAATATCTGAACAAATACATTTGTGGGGGTCAGTTTCTCATACAACGTTAAAGTAAATCGAACCTCCATTTCCAATCGAAACGCTTTGGGGTCGCTTTTTATGTGAACTCTTTTTGGGACGAGTTTTTGCCCTTTTGTTTTAGCCTTCTGGTCGATTTGTTTTTTGGCCTTTTTGGAACGAGTTGTTGTGGTCTTTCTTACGTTTTCTTAACTTACGATGGCATCTTCCTCTAAATCTCCAAGAATGGCTCTATTAAAGACTTTCGAAAAGGATTCAGTCATTGAATATGCGCATACCTAAAAGTTAATTGCACATAGTAAGTTGTGTTCCTGTGGGCATGCTGAAAGGCATGTGCAAACTCCAAAGAGGATAAGGTTTGCTGGAGATGTTCCAAATGCAAAAAAATATCCATTACAAATGGGACAATTTTGATGAGTCCAAATTATCGCTCCACGTGATATTCCAACTAATATTTGATTTCCTCTACCAAGTACCGGTGACCAGTTCAGCGACATTGAATGGAGTTTCATTGAATTCTGCCTTTCAGTGGTATAAATATTGCAGAGACGTCTGTACAAGCAAGATGGAGAAATACCAAAAACTGATGGGTCGCCCTGGATATGAAATCCATTTGGAAATAGTTTCCTCGAAATTTAAAAAAAAAAAAGAAACAACTTGGAAAAAATAAGCTATTGAAAACACATGTAAAAAAAAATCTTGGAAAAATGCTATCAAAAATTTTGGACATGTTATTGAAAACATCCCCAGAAATTAAACATTGGACATAGTTTCCTTGTACAGGCTATTGATCCCCACCCCACCAAATGAGTTTGGACATTTGATACTTGAAACAAAAACAGAACTGGCATGTAAATCACTAAGATTATTAAACATATGTTTTATTTTATTCTTATAAGCTGAAATAAAATCGAAGCCAGTGTTTTCGAATTGGATGATTGATTTACTATAAAGTTGTATGAGAAATTGGGCCCCCTACCCAATTTGTTTAAATATTGAAACTTTAGCAAAAGTTTTACGTCGTTGTTAAAGTTTCAGGTGTAAGAAGTAAGGCTTAACTTAAAAAAAAGGTCTCTAAAAATTTATAATTTACAAAGTTACAGTTGTTGACGGTAATGTCATACCGGCGACTGATTTCAAAATGGAGGATCGATTTACTATAGCGTTGTATGAGAAACTGACCCCCATAATTTGTTAAAATATTGTACTTTTCCAATTTTTTTTATCGTAAAGCTTCGGGAATAATCTATAGGACTGGGGTGAAAAAATTGAAAAATAGTGAGTGAAAATAAACGTGGTGGTAGTATACTTAGTCCGCCAGTTAAACTTGCAGGACTTATTCAGAATTGAATGAAATGATCTTTAAAATTCTTTCTATAAATCTTGATTTACTTCTGTTACCCACCTCCATAAAATTTAAAGAAATTAAAAATTTCTTTCGAAAATTGGTTTTATGAGTTAAACGCAGGAATCTTTGTGGAATGCAAAATAATTAAATATTTTTATAAATTTTGACTTTATTTCTGAAAATCTGCACTTAATATTAAAATTAAAAATGCACTATAACTGATATTTAATTTGATAACCTTTTAATTGTTTTCATATATCATATAAATTCGTGAAATTAGAAAAAATTTCAGTTAGTAATGAAATTTAAACATTTTTCATTTTTTTTTTTAAATTAGAATAATTTATACAGTTTCAAAAGAATTTTAAACATACTTCAAAGATTTGTTAGTTTATAAACTTTGTAAACGAAATTTAGATTTAAACTTTAATACAAATCGTTGTGCCTTCCTGTTTGTTTTGGGGTTTCTTCCTCTTAGAGGAAAACGTTTGTATACTTGCGATCGCCAAACAGTTATGTTGCATCTCACACCTGTCTAATCTGTATATACTTTCGGTAGAATGGTGAGACAGTTGAATTCTGTGTTTAAGACATACTTTTCTTCTAAATTTCCTGCTACAAATAATTCTACATACGCGCCTGAGAAACACATAACATTTGCGTCTTACATTAAATGATTTGAGGATATTTATGATACAGGGTTTAATGTTGCTCGGAAAGACTATCGCTACCCCTTTTTTAGTCCAGAAGTCAGTTTCACTAGGCTTAATTGAGGGTGGGGATTTTATCGAGAATTGAGCTTGAAATGCTTATTTACAAATTCCTGTTGAAGAGTTCATTTCGAAATTGTTAAGTATAAACACGAATCCTGGATTAGATAGATTAAATTCGAACGTTTACCATTTGGTGTCAAGGTAGCGCCAAGAAGATTTCAACAAGTCATAGATACCATGCTGGGTGGACTTGATTTTGCAGTTGCTTAATTAGACGATATTCTAATGAAAAACCAAAGCAGAGTCTAACATAAGGATCATGTACAGTTTTTCCTAAAATCCAAAAGTACTATTTCAAAATGAAAAAGACCAAATGTAATTTTTTACATGGAAAAGAATCAAATACGTAGTAAACATAATTGACAAGGATGGTAGAAGACTGAATCCTGAACAGGCTATCATGATTAATGACATGCCGGCGCCCGATATAATCGGTTCATTACAGAGCTTCCGAGGACTAGCAAATTATTACCAGGCATTCATAGTTCGTAAGGCGTAGGTGCATGCATTCTTCACAAAATGCCTAGAACAAAAAAAACCGATAACACATGCTTTGAAAGCTTTGCTTCCTGTACAAAACAAATCATTCTGAGAATGAAAGTAAGCACTTGATATCATATTCACTGTTGCAAAGTTACACCCCCTATATTTCTAGTCGGCAATTCTCTCTACAGACAGACCACAAGCCATTACTCAGCATTTTTGGCCCAATGAAAGGTTTGCCTATACACACAGCCAAAAGACTGAAGCGATCGGGTACAATGATGTTGAATTACAGTTTAAAAATTGAGTACGTTTCAAGGCAAAAATTCGGCCATGCAGCTGGTGTGTCAAGAATAATACCCAAGTACAAAGAACCACTGGAAGATTCAGTGCTTGGGTCCCTTCACTCTGAAGGAGAATTAACTCTACTCTATGCAAGACTGCAAGGGATTTTCCAGTGACACTGAAATAAAAACAAATATTTTTGCCATGATGTATATATTAATTTATTAACGAAATAAAAGCTACGGACGCTTTTCCGATATGTGATGGGGTGTTATTATGAAGTGGAGATGTTTTGATTCCATATTGCCATTAATACCCCAAAAACACATTTTGAAAGATTTTCAGGCTGGCCATCCAGGGAGTACTAATATGGAAAGTTTGATGTATAGCTATGTCTGTTGTATTTTAAAATAGACAACTAATCTTTTGGGGAGTTGGCTATTGTAAAAAAAATTGGGAATAAAATTTATATGGTAAAGTGTCCACAAGTTATACATAAGACACTTAAATTAACTTAGGAACCGCCTAACTGATGAGTCTGGTAATGGGTTTCCTGAGAAAAAAGCGATGGGTGTAATATATGACACTTCTAACATTCCAACCCCTCTTAAGGCTCAACAAATAGGCTGTTCGAACAGAGAATAAAGCAACTAAGTTAGCAGTAGTCTATCCAAATCGGAAAAGAATGATAGCAGATTGGAGCAAAATTGATTTGAAATAAGTATTATTTAATAAGATTAAAAATGAATTTTTTACCTCGACAATAGCTGTTAGACTAGTAGATATCACAACTACTTCGCTGAGAAAAACAGCATAGTATGAAGAAAAAAGGCCCCAAAATAAACATGAAGTATTTCCATTACAATGTTATTATTAAAAGTATAGATGAAAGTATTTTAATTATTTTTAGAATGTTGGAATCAATACCAACAGGTTCAGAATATTCGTAAAAAATCCTTGTTTTCATTTTCATCAATTGGTGCCCGAATCGTTACCAGAGTTTTCAATGGATAAATGAAAATGTAACTCAATTTTAACGTGGAAGAACACATTAATTTGGAAATTCTTTAAAAAATCTAATGATTGTCGGATTTTCATGAAAATCTCAGTAATTATTTACAAATGAATTTCAGTATTTTTAAAATAATTTTTAGGAAAACATGGTAAAGTTTGTTTTCTTTTGTTTGGTTTTTCTTGTGTGTGTGTGTGTGTGTGTGTGACATTCGTTATTCCCACGTAAATTCATGGAATTTCACAAAATAAAATGTTGTAGCGAAAATTTCATTAGGTATATGCATTACTCATTGGAGTATATAAAACTGTTATTTTTTTCAAAATAGGTGGGTTTTTTTTTAACTCTGCTCCAAATAGTAAAATAAAAATGCATCAAAATTATATTATTTAATTAGATGAACTTTTAAAAATAATATATATTAAGTACATTATCAATCAAGTGCCAAACGTGATACATACTTGGGTGATCATGTCTCGAAAGAAATGACTGAGTGTGTAGAAGATAATCCCGCAGTAGGTTGCTATTACTTTCTGTGGTAGACTGTTTGCCAGCCAAGTTTATAGCACCCAGTCTGTCCTGTTATTTAACCCATAACTGGAACAAAGACACTGGTAAAAACCTTCTCTAAGGATATTTGCACGTAGTCCAAACAAAATGTTTTCATTAATACAGAAATTTGAAAAGAATAGTGCAGAAATATAAATTCTTCTAATTAAACTTTTAAAATAAAAGAAAACTATTCTTGGAAAAATTCATAAGTGATTGAAAAAGATCTTTTTTTTCTGAAGAAAATGATCTCATATCTTTTTGATAAACAGAAAGACGCCTTTTCTTCTTAATGTCTTAGTTTGATTGCATTTTTTATTCTGTTTTACAGCAGAATTTTGGGAAATATGTAACTACTTGAGATAAGTAACAAATTATTTACTTCCTCTGAAGGGTCCTGCCTTTTTATTTTCAACTAATATAAGTATGAAAGTGCACAAATTTAATTTGTAAAATCTTTATTAAGTGAGGATAACAGATGTTAAGAAATGCAGATAATTTAATTTATTTGTGAATAAATCCTGAAAGTTTCATTAAAATCCAACACTTATTTGAATTTTGAAAGAATTTTCAAATCATGTTTGGCTTTTTTCTTTTTTTTTCCATTGTTTGATTTGTTGCCCTCACTATTCTTGCCATGTTGATGATTTGTCCGTCGTATGCTTTTGCGTTCTTCTTTCTCAAGGTCACATGGCACAGTAGATATAGGCAGTTGTTAGTTCCAGTGGGTTCAATCCCAGGCTACTGCTGTTGTGAAAAAATAACTTGAAAATTTCAGTTAAAGGGAGATAACTACATGGCATCTGGAAGTGGCGTCGCACATGGAATGAGAATGATATATTCCAGTGATTGAAATAAAGGGATTACTTCGAAATTTCTAGCACCTGAAAAAGGCTGGGTCATATAACTTTGTAAACATGACGTTAAAGATGAGTACAGTCTGAATGATGTAAATATTACCTCATCTGAGAAATATTGACAAGTACATATATCTTTTTACCAAAAAGATGTGCTGAATTTTATATTACTAATTTTATTAACCAGCTGTCGCAAGAAAAACAACATTTTCGTCTATCTGCTTGACATTAGCAAATATTTTGATGATAAATATTTCTTTCTATTAAGTTTGTGGCTTTTTTTATCATGGTATGCGTGTTTTTAGTAAAAATGTTGAGGTATCTAATTAAAATTAAAAAAATGAATTTTTAAAAATAGAACTTTCTTGAAGCTTTAAATTTACTTCCAATTTCAATAGGATAGATTTAATGTTTACTGTAAACAAAATCTTTTGATGTATTTCAAAAATTAGTTTAAAAAATTAGTCTTTTTTTCCTAAAATAAAATATATTTCACTGGAACATCATTGGAAGAAAGTAAATTTTATCACTTCACATTTATAATTTTCTGGATATTTTAAGGATCGAGGAACGTGTAAAAAAGATATATATTCTAACAGAATTTTTCTAAATATAAAAAAATTCTAGAATGTGTATCTTCTGAAATGTGTTGTAAATTGAAGATCTGCGTTAGAATTCCAGTTGAATTTGTTGCATTCAGTTAGGCGCAAATAACATTGGGGAAAGGTATTAATCCATCTTTCCCCCAGCTATGGGTTAATTAGCTGGAGATTTGATTCTGAAGTCTTGGTTGGCAACCAGTCTACTGCAGATTGTAAAGGTATCCTACTGCAAGAAAATCTTCTGCTCAGTCAGTCATGTCTCTTTTGAGACACGATCACCCAAGCATGTATCACATATGTCACTTAATTTTTTATTTTTTTTATATAATCATATCACTCCAAGCGAGGCATTTTACTACCACTGTTTTGCAGGAAAGTTATGAGAAATTGACAGGTTATAGGGGGTGTTAGGAAGTGGGCAAGAGAAAGATGAGAATACTGATGAGTGGAGTAGACGGAGAAGGGAGCATGAGAGAGACTGCATGTTAGTGAGATAGGAGATGACTAGTGACTTTATATCTAAATTCTTGGCGCTTACAGCTGTCGGAAGAGCAAGGAAATGGAAGGGATTCCACAGTCGGGAAGTGCGAGAAAAGAAGCTGATAGAGTAAAATGTGCCTTTACAATTTATTGGTTTCACAGTAAAAAATGTGGGGACCTAGTTGCTAATCTTATGGCTCAAGGAAATCTATATATAGAAGGTACCTGTAAGCTAATTTCGTCAGAGCAGAAGTGAAAATATTTATAAAAGAGACACAAGGAAGCCACATTGTGCCGGTGAGAAAGTTACTGTATCTGACCTGCCAAGTTGGGATCTATTACATTACAGATTGTCCGTTAGATTTTGTCAAGGATACCTAGGTGGATAGCAGGGGCACCTGAGCAGATATGGCATCAGTATTCAGTGCATAGGCGGAGGGTAGATTTTTGTGCAGGATTGTTTCAAGCGGAATAAACTTCCTGGTCTTACAGAGAACCGACTTCTTTAGCCGCGTATTTAGCTATGGAGTCTATAGAGTCATTCCACTTGAGGTCTGTTGTGAGCTGTAAGCCAAGGAGACGCAGTGTTTTGCTTTCAGGGAGACTAGCTTGATTCATGCTAATGGTGGTGGGGTAGGAGCGATTTTCTGTGGTGTTTAATAGATAGCAACTTTGTTTTGGAAGCATTAATAATCATGAGCCATTTCTTATCTCAGTCCGCCATGGATCGGAGGTCCTTTTCAAGCTCTGCAACAAGGCTTGCTTTGTCAGTCTCAGCAGATTTTTGATCGATGTGAGAATAAACTGTAGTGTCGTCAGTGTATATGCCTACTTGGGATCTTATATCTGGGAAATCGTTAATGTAGATAAGGAAAAGCATACAAACTAGAATAGCCTTGAGGAACATTGGCGTTCGTATGATAGTCTTCGAAGACATGTCTGTTCAATACGACCTTCATTGTGCAACTTGAAAAAAATTAGAAGATAACACAAACTTGAATTAATGTATATATTTGGTATATAACTTTAGGTTTTTACATCAAGTTACAACCTTTAAATTTTTGTGTGGATACAGGAGCAGACTAGCTAAATTCTCTTCACTGTGGGATGCTAGTAGTAAATGAGCCTATCCCTTCTGGACTCAAGTGGTCAACTCCTAGCGTCTTCCTCTTTTTAAATCTCCTCACAAAGCCACTGTCCTTAACTCTTACCCTACTCCTACCAAAAGAAACGGTTCCTTATTTTGCCGTGCAATTTTGAGTTCTTGGCGTCAGTTTGTCTAAAGTTTTCTATTTTTTAGAACACTCGCCATTTTATAAGCCATAACAGAATGCCCCCCTTTAGAACGGTGTGTACTAATAATAATAGTACTCGTTATATTTCTTCCATTAAACTTTATCCTGAACGAGATTTGGTATTTATCATGGGAGAATCTTCATTATTTCTTGTATTTATTACTTGTTCTGAATCACTAAGCGTTTTGTTATTACTCATTTTTTCTTCTACTTGTTTCTCTTTGTTTTTGTACTTCTATATATGGTTTCAACCTGTCTATAGAAACTTGAGTATGCATATCATTATTTATCTTAACCAGAAAATATTTAGGTGTTCGCTGAAGGACTGTGTAGGGACCTGAATAGGGTGGCTCCAATGGTTTTTGAACACGATCCACTCTAATCCAAACTTTATCACAAGTTTGAAGCTTTTCTGGGACATAAGATTTTGCGGAAATAACTCTTTTGAAGTCTCTCACATCAACTTGTGTCATGGTTTTATGTAAATTTCTTGTGAACATTTGAGTTATAGCCTCCTCACTTGTGCTATCTATTAGTAGCTGTGGTAGCAAACATTGCGTCGCTGTAACAGCATAAAAAGGAGAAAAATCAGAGCTACTGGGCATACTGCGAATCCCAAGAAGTACTATTGGAAGAAGTGAGAGCCAGGACTCTTTTCTTGCTATAATAGCAGTTTTAATGGTCCTGTGCATTCTTTCAATCAAACCATTACATTGAGGATGATAAGCTGTCGTACGTAGTCTATAAAAAACAATTGTTTTTGCTACATCACTAAACAACTCACTTTGAAATTGTCGGTCTCTGTCGTGTATAACATGTAGTGGGACAGCCCACCGTGTGACCCGCGTGTTTATAAAAGCCTCAGGTACACTAGCTGCAGTGATTTCGCTGATGGGTTGTGCTTGTACGCAACGAGTTGTACGGTCAATACATGTCAGGATATATTTATACGGGCTGATGTAACTGCTATTTTGGCTGTTGGCTGGTGGGAATGGTCCTACTATATCTATGTGGAATGTGTGAAATCTCGCTGATGGTATTTCTAATGCCTGTCTCGTTAAATTTGAATGTTTGTAGACTTTTGCTTATTGGCAGTCTGCATAAAGCACAAGTCTTTTATTTATCTGTGTTTGGCCAGTAATATCTAGTTTAATCATCTTAATGGATGATGTAATGCCAGGGTGATTTATGGAATGGATACTATAGAATATGGACTCACGCAATTTAGATGGAGCAGAAGGTAGGGGTAAGACGTTGATAAGTCACACCATATAAATTGGTTATCTCCAAGTATGAAATTTTGTAAGTCCTGAAAAGATTGAATTTCTGTATCAGATGCCTGTACTTCTGCAAGTGCAAGTAAATCACACGCATCTATTTGTACAGCAAGAGTTGGTCGGGACAGACAATCAGCAACTATATTCTGACTACCTTTTACATGTTCAATATCTGAAATAAATTCTCTCAGGATAGCTAATTGTCGTTGTTGACTGTCTGATTTAGCGGGGTTTAAACTATAAAATGCATCACACAATGGCTTATGGTTAGTTAAAAGTAGCATGAGGTGACGGAAGTGCAGCACTGACAAATAAGCTGCTAAAAGTTCGATCGAATGTAGAATCTCATTTGTGTTTGTGTTAAATCTTTAGAGAAAAATCCGATCGGTATTTGATTTCCTTCTACCATTTGGTGCAATACCGCATCGATAGCATAATTATTACTGTCAGTGACTAATTGATAATTTGTACAGTTACGTTCAGGGTGAGCTAATGAGGATGTATCATTAAGTTCCTTAATTAGAGAAGTGAAATATTGTCGTTCAGATTCATCTAATGTGAACGAGTCTTTAGGGGATAAGCTCATTCTCTCAGATAGGGGGAAGACTGTCTCTGAAAACTTTGGTATTAATTTTCTATAAATTCCTACCATTCCAAGAAATCTGCGTAGCCCTTTTGCATCCTTAGTGTAAGGAAAAGATTTTAATTCTGTTTTACTAGTTGTAGGTTTAATGCCATCTCCGCTAATACGAAAGCCTAAGAAATCTATGGAAGTCTCATTGAAAACAGATTTTGTGGCTGAAATTTTTAAATTGTGTTCATTTAAAATATTAAAAACCGTTTCAACGTCTTTATGAGAAATCTCATCATTGCTGAAAATTAAAATGTCATCAATATATATAAAAACACAATGTCTTCAAAAATATTGTCCATATGCCGTTGAAATGTCGCTGACGCATTTTTTAAAATCAAAACGGCATATAATTATATTCATAAAGACCAAAAGGGGTGGTGAGAGCAGTTTTTGCTACATCGTCTGGATGCATTTTAATTTGGTGGTAGGCTGAATTCAAATCGATTTTGGAGAATCGTCTTTGGTTCGCAAGTTTTGCTGAAAAGGATTTTATATTTGGTATAGGGTACCTGTCAGTCTAGGTTATGCTATTGAGAGAACGATAGTCTTCACAACATGTAAATCCTCCGCTTTATTTTGATACTACATGTAGTGGGCTAGACCACTCGCTTGTGGAAAGGGAGATCACCCCGTCTTTTTATAGTGTTTTAAATTCGCTACGCGCGGCTTCCAGTTTTTCTACATTAAGCCGCCTGGATTTTGCATATACCTATGGCTTCCTGTGTCAATTCTGTGGTAGACGCCGCAGTGTTTTTTGTTACTATTTTTATGTGGTGTGATTAGGTTTCGGATATTTTTCTTTAATCATGTTCCGTATGAATGACGGGAGCTCCGTTTCATTTACGACTAGATTCACCGTTGATGCAGATATTTTTTAAACTCCTTCTCCGGGTTGTTATAGGATCGTAAATGGGTTTGTTACTGCAGTCTTCTATTAGACCAAACTTGTTGACGAAATCCAGTCCAAGGAGTGGGTTGGTGATATCAGCGATCATGAATGTCCAAATAAAAGATCTCCTTAAACTGGGTATTCCAATTTCCAAACTCGCTTGTTCGGAGCATTTTATTTTCTCACCATTTGCAGTGGATAGTGACATGGGAGTCGGTTTTAATGTAATACCATTTTCTGCAGAAGTTGGTAATATTGAGATACTTGCGCCAGTAGCTACAATAAATTTTAATTTGGTAGCCCCTAATTTTGCGGTAATTTCTAATAGCGGCGAAACTCGTGGGACTAAACTTGTTCGCCCTATCAGTTTTCCGAATCACTTCCCGAACTAGGCAACATTTGTAGATTGTTCTTTTTGGGCCAATTACACCCAGATTTACATGTTCTTACTTCATTGGCGAAATAAATATATGCTCTGCAAATTTTTGTCCGTTGGTTATTCCGATACGGCCTGACATTTAGTGGCACTGAAGTGTCTTGGCTGTATTTTCCTATATAATTTGTTTGTGAGTTGTTCTTAGTAAATAAGGGTCACTGAACAACAAATGCTTATCGTTATTCAATAATGGCATCAGTTCATCTGCTAACTTGCCAAGTTGGGTATGGTTTAAATCTTTTTGAGAGGCTATTACTGGAGCTATTGTTGACGGCAATGCCTGCAGGAATTTGTGTCTCACAATGTCGTCGCTAATACCTATCCGTTTACATACGGATAGCATTTCGTGCGAATATGTCGACGGTCGTCCTGAAATAGTCGTAGCCGACATTAATCTTTCTAGAAGCTCCGGTTTTGTTTGTTAGTGAGCTTCTATCAGAGTCCGTTTCCATTGCTCGTAGTTTTTGCGAGGGTAGCATTTGATAGTTTACCCAATTCTTCGGCTGGTAACGACGATATTACTGTATAAAACTTTGTTTTTCAATGCTGTCACATTTCGCAAGTGATACTGGGCTTCTAATATCTGTAACCATCAATTTACAGCAGTTTCAATGAATTCCGGTGGCTTGATATTGACTTGAGTCGTTTCTTCTCCTGTCTGCTCCATTTATCCTTATATATATATATATATATATATATATATATATATATATATATATATATATGAGGTTGCTTTCTGCTCGTTTGTCTTGGTCACAACTGTTGTTACTCGGTTTTGATATAGTTAGAAGATAACACAAACTTGAATTAATGATGTTATTTTTGGTAAGAGACTTTAGGTTTTTACATCAATTACAACCTTTAAATTTTTGTGTGGATACAGGAGCAGACTAGCTAAATCCTCTTAAACGAGCCTATCACTTCTGGACTCAAGTGGTCAACTCCTAGCGTCTTCCTCTTTTTAAATCTCCTCACAAAACTACTGTCCTTAACAACTACCAAAAGAAACGGTTCTTTATTTTGCCGCCCAATTTTGAATTTTCGGCGTCAGTGTGTCTATCTTTTTCTATTGATAGAACACTCACCATTTTATAAAACATAACACGTCTGTGGGCTGTGAGATATTGAACCACCTCAGCAAGAGGCAGACAAGTAGTAGTTAGGGAAATTGAAGAGAACAGAGGAGAGTTCAGAGGAACAATTCTTCAGAACAATGATTACGATTCCGTCGCCACCGCTCGCTTTATGGTGGTTAAGCTTTGTAATTATGTTGGAGATCACCGAGGGGTAATGTGGATGTCATTCAGTTGGGCTTCAGTTTGGGGTGGGAAGTTGGGTACAGATACTCCAGAAGAGTCCAGTGTCGAGTTGGTGGGGAGTCTGCGAGCAAAACACTTCGCACTTGCAGAGGTAAGGACCGCCAATCCCTGATTATAGGGGGGATTGAGGGTTTGCTATTTCTTTTAGTACACTTTTGGAGAGCCTTCAGTAGCCTTTAGAACCACACTTATGGGGTGCTTTGCCATTCTTCATTCTGGCTGCAAACAGCTTGGCATCTTTATGTATATTCTTGCAATCATTGTGAGCAGAGACGAAGGCGCTTCTTATGGTCCAACACTTGACTCTGATAAAGCCGGAAGAAGAGATTTCGATGGGCGATGGTAACAGCAAGCGAGTTAGAACCAAGTGGATGAGTAGGATTTAAGTTTCAACTTCCTGGCTGGGATTAAAGCTTCGATGAATGAGTTCTAATCGGCACTTTGGTAGCAGAAAGATTTTCTGCTAATCTGTGGTTCTAGAGACATTGAGACAAAATTTAATTCTCGAAAGTAAAACAGTATGGTGTCACGGATATAAGGAAAATTTTCACATGAGAAAGATAACTTAGATGGTGTTGAAAACTGCAAAAACGAAATGAACTTCACTTAGTAACAGAAGATGGTGACACTCATGAGTGTAACAAAGAAAGTAAAATGAAGGGAAAAGACAAATGTAAAATATTAAAAACATAGAGAAAAAAAAACAATTTTTTATTTCAGATAACCAACGAAATGTTTTTCAATTCTCTTATTGCCTGCACTTTACAAAACCTTCCACACAGACACATTTCCTGATGTTATTTTCGTTCTCTAATAAATCTTCAATTTTTATGTTTGTTGTTCATCACAATTTATTATTCTTTGGCATATTCTGAGCCTGCGAAAGGAACCATCCACTCCCAAACTAGAAAACCTTGGCCATATGTTTTACCAACAAGCTAAACATTCCCTTCTAATTTTAAGTTTTATATTTGCTGCAACTTAGTTGTAACAATATTTACTTGTAATTTTGTTTTATATCAGCAGATTACTAATTACCAGATTACAATCACCATCAGGTTTTATACAAAGTGTATAAAAAGTACTTCATTACTTGATATTTCAAATTGATTCTTCATTCTTAAACAAAGCTTTTTTATTTTTTCTTTGTCATTATGTGTCAAATTTAATTTTTTTCTCATTTCAAGATTTATATCTAAGTTCTTTTCTTGATTGTTATATACTTTAATAAATGCTCTACTGTTTGCTTTAATTTAGTGAAAATTGAGTTTGTTTACAAATGGAAAGGAAAGTTTATGGAAACTTCTAAATTTTAGACCTTTAAAATTTTTTCAGAAAATTCACCATACTCACATATTGTTAAAAGTAAATTAAGATAAACTTATTGATTTTTTTTTTATTGATTTTTTTTCTTTCCTGATTGCTGCATTTTTATGTGTCTCCGTGTTGGACTAAACTTGTCATGTTGATAATTTTATATTTTGACATAAATGTTTTTCATTTATTATTCATTGTCTCTTTTAAAATAAATTTTATTCTTCTCGACAGGTGTTTTGACCGAACAGAGAATCATTTTAATAAAATCTGATATTATTTTAAAATTGAAATGAAAGAAAACATGATTTTTGACTTTCTGTTCACAACGGTGAAATATATGCTGATATCAGATTGACGTTCTACCTTTACGTATTTATTTTATTTGAAGTGCCATATGCACACATACACTGGAGAGAAATCATATTTTCAAGTTTCTAGGTGTGTAACTTCACAGAAGTCACATTTGAAGCACTATATTCAAACGGTGAAGGAAGTCTTCTTGAAGATTATGAATTCATCTACTCGTAGATTTTACATTTGAAGTGTAATATGAAAATAAACACTGCAGAGAAAATATATTCTTGCAAAATTTGTCGATCTGCATATTCTAGCAAATAATCTTTGCTATGTTATGTGCAAACACACACTGGAGAAGAATCATATTCTTGAGAAATATGCGGATGTACATTTTTGCAGATATCATTTGTGGTGCGCCACAGGCAAACAAACACTGTAGAGGAACCATTTTCTTTTGAGGTTTGTGGATCAGCGTTTTTATGGAAATAACCTTTTTAAGAAACATACGAAAATGCACACTGGAGAGAAACCATACTCTTGTAACATTTGTGGATCTGCATTTACACGGAGTTCACATTTGAAGGTCCATGAGAGAACTCACACTGGAGAGAAACCATATTTGTGTGAAACTTGTGGATCTGCATTTTCAGAAAAGTCAAATTTGGTGCGCCATATGCGAACACATACCGGAGAGAAACCATATTTTTGTGAAATTTGTGGATTAACGTTTACACAGAATTCGAGTTTGCAGATCCATAGGCGAGCACATACCGGAGAGAAACCATATCTTTGTGAAATTTGTGGATTTTCGTTTTCAAAGAATTGGAGATTGCAGATCCATAGGCGAACACATACTGGAGAGAAACCATATTCTTGTGAAGTTTGTGAATCAGCATTTTCACAAAGGGCAAATTTAGTGACTCATATGCGAACACATACTGGAGAGAAACCACATAATTGTGAAACTTGTGGATCTGCATTTTCACAGAAGTCACATTTGTTGAAGCACATTCGAACACATAGGTTATAGAAACCACATTTTTGTAAAATTTATGGATCTGCATTTTCACAGAAGTCACATTTGGTGAATCATATACGAACACATACCGGAGAGAAACCACATTCTTTTGAAATTTGTGGTTCTGCATTTTCACAAAGGGCAAATTTAGTGATTCAAATGCGAACACATACTGGAGAGTAACCATTTTCTTGTAAATTTTGTGGATCTACATTTTTAGATGGCACATTTATGGTGTGCCATGTGCACCTACATACTGGAGAGTGACCACATTCTTGTGTAATTTGTTGGCATGCATTTTCAAGTAACCACATTCTTGCAAAATGTGTGGATCTGTCTTTTTGCAGAAGTCTGATTTTTAACCACCATATTCAAACACACACAGGCTAGAAATCATACATGTGATTTTTATGAATTTCTAACTTTAGCAATATCCTATATTATCTGCAGTTTTTATATCAGAAGTGACATTGTTTTTTAATTGATGCAAATCTGCCTTCTCAGAGAAACCAGTATGCTCAGTGTCAACTTTTCGGAGTTGGTATTTCCATAAATAGCATGTCTTATCTCACATATACAACACACACTCGTGTCAGGTGCATGTATGATGATTTGCAAATTTTATTAATGTACAAGTATTCAATATTTTAGAATAACAAATAAAATACAAATATTTTTCTTATGGTGGTCAGATTTATTTCATTTGTCCTAATCAACAGAAACATTCTTTCTCAGGGTCTTTTAATGTAATGTATTTTTAATCTTTACAAGCTAGTCGCTTTGGCTACTCTTCAAGTTGAATAGAGCAGATAAGTCTTTTTTGTATTGAATACACACGTAGGTAATGTAGTAGTCCGAATAAAGCATTTACTTTCCATCATGTATCTGGGTTTTTTTTGTTTTTTTTTTTAATTTACATATATTCAAACTGCCAGTATTTTTACTCTGCTCACTGATTCTATTAATGCATTTTTATAGGTCAGTCATGAATAATTCCTTCATGTTACATAATGAACCTTGTTTAGTGTTCATCTGATTGATTCAAACCTCTTTATTTTGGATGTTATTTTCAGAAGTCTAATACATTTTGGATATTTTTAATTACATACTCATATTTAATAACTAGCATTAGACTACTGAAAAGCATCCATAATAATAAACATATTTGCATATATATTGTTAAAAATGCATAGACATAATAGTAAAATATAACATACACTTCTTCATATTTGTTTCAATGCAGATTAATTTAACTTAGGTAATTTTTCTAAAATAATATTTGAGAAGAGTATATTTTCTTTTTGAAATTTTTTATTTTTAATAAAATTATTTGGTGTCAGTAGAACTGTCGATATGGCTAAATTTATAAGTTTTTGTCTTATTGCTATTGATTTGCCTAGTTTTAACTTGCATGTAGATTGTTTGTTTACCATTTTCCCTGTTCCTTTTCTTCTTTTCTTTGTTTATTGAAAACATTGTTAATTCCATTTGAGCATGGCCAATTACTCAACAAATTAAATCTATTTACTTCAAATTAAAATTACAGTTAAAGCTACTAGACAGATTTTCTTTTGTTTTGTAATAATTATTTTGAAAAAGAACTGCTCAGATAGTTTTCATTCTCACCACATCTGACCAGTAAACCAAGCCAACAAACTGATCAACTTCAAAACTTCACTGACTTTTTTTTTCAAAAGTTGCCTACATTCTCATATTACCATCAATACAGTGAAGTTTATACTGACAATTCTTTCTTTTTCAACTCACCAGCAGTAATATTTGTTTCGTATGTTCTTTCGTTTGTGTGCACAATTTTTAACGAAGTCTAAAAATAAGTATTTGCGATTAAGCAAATGTGTTGTAACAGCGGAATGAACTACTTGGATAACTCTTGAATAACAACAGATAGAAAGCTATAATATAG
>JBBBDQ010002476.1:145000-325000 GCA_037127315.1 Ascarosepion bandense | reverse complement strand
AATCATAATAATTTATAAAGTTTTTTTTAAAAAATCTTAAATTTCTTCTAATCATTGTAGTATTTACTATATTAAGTTAATAACTGGAGACTATAATTACGAACTGAAAATTGAGAAGGTTCTTACTTATCTTCACACACTAAGATTTTTTTATATAACTTTTTTAGTGCATGCAAATACTTTTTCATGGTAGACTATAAATACTATATCATTAAAGACAATTTTTTCATTTAATTTCCATATTTTATGTGTAAATTTTAACACTCGATAGAATTTTAAAATAATGCTATCAAGTGAGTTTTAATTTTCATTCCTAATTGCCTCATTCTTAAAAAATTAATCATAAATGTAGGTAAATCCATTAATATGTGATAACTAAGGTTTAAAAAAATTTTAAATTGGAAAATTATTTAGTTTTTAGCTTTATTGTTTAGGGTATTGGATTATAAATAAATTAAATGATAGTCTAAGAAAATTATGGTATTAATCATAGTATGTATAGTACTATAAAATTTTGATAAATAATATAATTTTACCATGTCATAAATATCATAACAATTGTTGTTTATAAAGAATAACATGAAAAATAAATTTTATAATATTTCATGAATTAAATTAACTGTCATGTAATTTAATTTAATTTTGTAATTAAATTTTAATATTAATTTACAAGAAACTCTCTTATTTTTAAATTTTTATTTTTCAAGTACCGGTAACCAGTTTAGCGACATTGAACGGAGTTTCGTTAAATTCTACTATTCAGTGATGTGAATATTGCAGAGAGGTCTGTACAAATAAGATGGAGAAAGACCGAAAACTGATGGGTGGCCCTGAACATGAAGTTCATTTGGAAATAGTTTCCTTGAAATTTAAAAAAGAAACAACTTGGAAAATATTAGCTATTGAAAACATGTTAATAACATCTTCCTTTTTCAGAAAGGATCTTCAAATATAAGCCTCTAAAACTAAATATCTGCAATTTAATAAACTAAATGATAACTGCCTAAAATATTACGTTCATTTTAAAAAATTACTAGGTATGTAAAATCCAGAAACAAAAGCTTCACTTATGTTTCATAAATTTATATCAGTTCTGGTCTGTAATAATTAGCTAGACATGTCAAGGGTAGCTCTCATCAATCAGTACGCCGATCAGAAATATAAGCCCGCCTTGATTTCATATTACAAACAACTAATATTTGTTTCAAATCAGAAGAATTTAACTATAAATTCGCTTATTTTCAAAGAAATAATGTTTAACTGAGGTATGTTTTAGTTTTGCAAGATTTTTCAAACCAAAAATAACTTCTGTTTACAAATGTGACAATCACTCAGAAATGGCAGAAAAATTGTAAATATTTTTAGAATTGAAAAATTTTAGATTTCAATCAATATAATTTTTATTTGAAATCCATTAAAGTATTTTTCTTATTGGAAGTAGTAAGTTTAATCATTTAGCTGTCAATTAAGCTAAAATTAAAGCTTCAGGAAAACATTTTATTTTTAAAAATTCATTTTCAAATATAATAAAAAAAACGAGTAGATTTACATTTTTCAATAATTTGTTGCTATGAACCAAATATCAAAAACGAATATTAATGTAACTAAAAAAGATCCTTGTGCCATGAATAAGAAAATTCTGATATAAAGTTGTTTACATTGAAATAGCTATTATAATATGCACTAGAAAAACTTCTCAGAAAATTAAAACGCGGCTTGTGAATTATTACTGCTTCTTAAACAAAAAACAACGCTACTGTTGACCACAACCAGGTGAACAGTATAATAAGGAAGAAATCGCGAATGTAGAAGAATTTGTGAAAGTCCACACCGGACAATCTAAGACAGTTAAAGAAAGAGGAAGTATATAAAATAGTTGTAAGTCTAGAATTAAATGTCAGGAGATTGATGAGAAAATGGATATAGTGAGAAGGATAACGGAGCACATGGTGGATAACGATGAGTTCAAGGAAGAGTTCCCAAAGAGGAAACGGGGCTTTCGAACGCCCAGGTAAAACTGGAGAAATCTAAAATATTAGCCAAGACCGAGATAGAAAAAGGCCGTATTGAACAAGAAACTAGAATACGTGAGTTAAAAATCAGAAAGGCGAATGATGAAGAAAAATTTGAAATCACTAAACAAGTCCACCTTTTATCCAAATTTGTAGAAAAGGAAGTAGAAGAAAATATATCGATCATTTTGAGAGGACGGCTATGAATATGCAATGGCCAAGACGATATTGGGCGATGTTATTGCAGACAGTATTACTTGGTAAAGCGCAGAAAGCGACTGAAGAATGCACCGATTATGAAATAGTGAATGATGCTAAAATGAAGGCATATGAGTTAGTACTAGAAGCCTAAGAAGAAAATTGAGGGCCAGACATACGTGGAATATATTAAGGAGAAGAAGATATATCTAGACAGGTGGTGTCACGCAAAGAAAGTAACCGAGGATGACAACGGCCTGAAAAATCTGATATTGGCGGAAGATTTTCAGAATAACCTGCCCGAAAAGCTGAGAACCTATCGGAGTAAAAAGAAGAGAGTGTCAATTTGCGACCTAGCTACGTTCGCAGACGAATACAGTATTACCCGTAAGAAAGCCCGTCCAGAGAATCTTACTCACATAATACGCCATTCAACACAGATACATGGTAATGGAGAACCCAAGCGTACCGAAACACAAACATGGGCAGAGAAGCGAACATTATCTGAGTGGGAAGCACCACAGATAGTGTAACGGCAGCACTGGGCCAAAATGAGGACTAGAGCACAACTGGTGAAGAAATGTAATTTTATTTCACACGTGGTAGCAACGCATTCGCAGTTTAAAATTCCTCAACGTGAAAACTGAAATCAATGAAATAAATGAAAAGGGGTAGAAAGGAATACCTAATAACAATGTCCAGTAGATTTGGTAAATATTTTGATTGAAAATCTTTGTTTGCTCAACTCTTTTATGTGTCCAGTTGGCCCGAACGCATAGATGTGGCTAGCAGCATGCCAACTCCACTTTTTGTGAAAAACGGTGTCTACTGTGATTTTCCTTACGTAGATTTAGTTCTTGCAAAGGGAGTTAATTCATTTCCTTTTACAGATATTGTGTTATATATGCAGAAAGTCCGGGCATATTGCCACGAATTATAGAAATCGTACGGATAGAGCATCGAATGCAAAACCCCAAGGAACAGCAGCCACGAAACAATTAGATAAGAGTTACTGGCCTTACACTGCAAGCAGACAGATTTCTGCTAGAAGTGGAAAATATGTTAAGATCCTGAGAATGTTTAGGGACACAGGAGCTTCCCAATCATTAGCAAGGCGAAGAGCTGTACCGGAAGATATGAGGTACAGGACGAGAAAGATAAAGACGGTTATCGGCATAGGATGCAAACCCATGAAAACTGAAATATGGATGATTAGGCTCAAGTCTAGATGGAAAACAGGCGAAGTGGAAGTCGGATTGCTAGATTCGCTACCAAGGAAGGGAATTTCAGTATTAATAATGAATGATATAGTTGGAAAACAGGTGTATACTGAACCCAGAAATATATTAGCGCATCCTGTGAAAAGGAGGTACCATAACTCGGAAAAAACAAAAGGAAGATTACAGCGGTAGTTAAAAGGCAAGCTGAGAAAAAACTTCATGAAGGGAAGAGAAAAAGAAGGGAGAAATCTCTCACAAATAAAAGAATAGATAGAAAATAAGAAGCAGAAAAATGTAGACAGACAGAGGCACATTCCAGATTGAACGTACCCCGAGAACAATTGTAAGGAAAACAAGAAGTCGATGAGGAAGTAAAGAAGAAAATAAATCGGGACGTTATTATATCAGAAAGGTTATCCTAAAGAGGCAATGGAAACCACGGGTTCAGGCTGAAATTTATAAGTGTGATTGATATGAGCAGATAATTATACCCACAATATACGGTAAGGAGACATTGTCTATGGCACATGATAACCAATGGGCTGGACATCTAGGAGTGGCGAAGACAAAGTTACTAGATATTTCGACTGGCCTTGAATAAAGAAAGATGTAATGTTATTTTGCTGAACATGTCAGATATGTCAGATTGTGGGTAAGCCTAATCAGCTGGTTCCAAAGGCACCCTTGCAACCGAAACCAACCATGGAAGAACCATTCAACAGGATTTTAGTCGATTGTGTTGTACATTTGCCGCGGATCAAACATCAGCACAAATATCTGTTAACTATAATGTATTCTTTCACTAGGTACTCTGAAGCAATTTCATTAAGAAACATATCGGCAAAGATGGTCGCGGACGCCTTGGTAAACATTTTCACGAGAATGGGCCTGCCGAAAATAATACAGATGAATCAAGGATCTAGATTTATATCAAATCTATTCAAGCAGGTCACAAGTCAATTGGGAGTTACACACGTTAAATCGATTGCGTATCATCTGCAGTCGCAGGGAGCGCTGGAGTGATTTCATGCTCCGTTGAAAACAATGATGAGAACATACTGCATGGAAAACTAAAAAGATTGGGATAAGGGAGGACCCTTTGTGTTATTTGCAATGCGAGACGAAGTTCAGGAATACACGGGATTCAGTCCTTTCGAATTGATTTTCGGACATCGAGTGAGGGGACCACTCAAGTTATTACAAGAAAAATGGATGTTGGATCAGCCTGTGCATGGCAATATGAATGAATATGTAGTGAGTATCAGTCGGAAGTTGAAAGCTGCTCAAGAATTGGCAAAGAAGCATTTACGAAATAATCAGGTGAATATGAAGAAAAACTATGATAGAAAGGCCGTTGACAGTCAATTCATACATAATATGAATACATATGCCCAGTCGAAGAAAAAGTAAAATGGTATGCCACGTGAATATGCTGAAAAGTTTTTAGAAGAGAGAGGAAAAGCAAACGATAATGAGAGTGCGTGTACAAGAGAAAGGGAAGGTGAGAAGATACGGAGAAGATAACAACTGGATAGAGAAGGACCAGACTTTTAGATTAGAAAAGTCTAAAATATTAGAGAATCTGGAGGAAATGTTAGCTTATCTAACAGATGATTTAAAGCAAAAACTGGGAACTCTAATAAAGGAATATCGGGATATATTCTCAGATACACCCCAGCAGAATAATGCCGCAGTTCATGACATAGTATTGACCTCGGAGCAACAGGTCAGGCGGCATCCGTATCGCTTGAACCACAAAAAGTTGAAGATCAGGAGAGAAGAAATTAAATATATGATAGAACAACGGAATCATTGAGCCTAGCCAAAGTGAATGGGCATCACCTGTGTGTTAGTACACAAACCGGAGAGAAATGTAAGATTTCGTACAGATTATAGGAAGGTGAATAGCATCACAAGGGCAGACGCATATCCAGTCCCCAGGATGGAGGATTGTATCGACAGGATTGGTCAAGCTAAGTATATTACCAAACTAGATATGTTAAAAGGATATTGGGCCGTACTGTTAACAGATAGTTTGCTTGATAGAGCGAAGACAATATCAGCGTTTGTAACACCAGATGGGGCATATCAATATCGAGTTATGCCATTTGGTATGTGGAACTCACAGGTCACCTTTGTACGTCTAATGTATAGATGTTTATCTGACATTCCGGGAGTCGATGCATATATCGACGATGTTTTAATTGACGGTGACACGGTGAATGAGCATATGGATAAGGTAGAGAAAGTCTTGGTTAGACTAAAAGAGGCAAAGTCGACAGTAAATATTGGCAAGTGTGAATTTTGTTAGCCAAAATAAAATATTTGAGATATGTGATAGTGCAAGGAAATATGAAACCAATAGAGGCGAAGACGACAATCATCGCAAACTTTCCTCGTCTCAATAATAGCCGAAGTCTAAGAAGATTCTTGGGGATGGCTAATTATTATCGGCGTTATTGCAGAAATTTAGCCAAAATCGCTACGCAATTAACAAACTTGTTAGAAAACGGGCACAAATTTATATGGACTACGGAATGGGAAGTTACATTAGAAACCATTAAAAATAAGTTAAAATCAAATCCAGTGTTAAAGGCCCCAGATTTCAGCAAGCTATTCCAGATGCCACTAACGTGGGAATCTATGCTGTGTTAATACCAGAAGATGAAAACAGAGAGCTACAACCCATAAGCTTCTATTCCAAGAAATTAAATATGTTCCACATATCCTATTCAGCAGTAGAAAAGTAAGTCTTAGCATTAGTATTAGCAGTTCTCCATTTTGAGTTTCATGTAACCAATTCGGTTGTATATATATATATATGTGTGTATACTTTGACAAAGCTGTAAGAAAAACAAATTGTGCATATTCTGTCATAGATAAAAAATAGAGAGAAAGTATGTATATTTACTGATAATGTAATCAGAAAAGAAAAGGAAAATGAACAATTGTTCAGAAGATGTTAGGATATATTGTTGAAAAAAAGTTTTGTTTTTTTTCTTTTACGTTGGGATGTGTAATGAATGCAGATCAGCACACACACATACCTACACACATATACTAAGCATAGACTCCGCTAGGCAACAGAGGATAGTCACGTGGCAGCCTATTGTCATTTTGGGAATAGCAGGTCAAAGGTTAATTGACACAAATACACTTAGTATCAAATGTCTAGACAGAAGCTGGACAGGGGCCAGACATGAGAGGCCATGAAGGAGCAGGAGCCAAAATTCGCGTCTAAATGCAAGTCACGAGAAAGTCAGAAAATTTAATCAGTTGAGAGATAGACTTTGAATGGACAATTCATGATATTTATAAGCTGAAGCTCTGACAGCTTAAGAATGCAAAGAGAAGACTCATTTTTCTAATGACATAACTTACCCAATTCAGTTACAGCAGCTTCAGATAAAAATCATAAGTATATATTTTTATTGGTTAAATTAAGAAGAAGAAGAATAGACCGAAGTTTTTTATCAGGGAAGATAAATACTAACGCCGAGTAGATAACGTTCAATTGAAGAAACCATAGTGAAGAAAATTACACAGACGTTTGATTGCAGATAATACAATATTCGTTTGAAGAAAGAAAGTGACGAAAATTGAAGAGAATACTACATTCGGTTAAAGAAAGAAGTGAAGCAAATTGCAAACAAGTTTATTACAGTCAGGCAGCATTGAATCCGATTTTATGTAAAGAAGAAAGAAAGAAAAGTAAAGAAAGAAAAGAGAAAAAAGAATTGAATATAGCCGTAAGTTCTTATAACTTTGGCCCCGTGTTAGAGTTAAATACATTCATCCACCAATATTATGTCATTGCAAACATCATACTACATGTTCAATAATACTGTATATATCCTTTCCCATTTTTGATTATTATTATCTTCTGAATTTGTATTAATTTATCGTAATTTGTTATTTCGATAAGTTTGATATCCCAACATAAGTTTTCAGATTCGGGTTATTAGACATTCTTACTTATAAGAAATGTCCTATGTTAAAGGACCGATTGACTGCAAGTCAGCTAATTTATGTACCAAATGCACTAGTCCTTCATATTCTGCCGAGCAATACCCTCAAGTACAAGTCCAGTTTAAAACTTGTTGTGGTTGCAAGCGCCTGTTTGATTGCTGCGCTTTATGTCCTTCTGTTGATAAGAAGCAAGTGAATGTAATTCCTTTTTCTGAGAAGGACATATATTGATTGCTACTCATGGTCGAGATCGTAATCGGGCAGGTCGAGAATAAGGAAAGGGTAAATTGTTTGGTAGACACTGGCATTCAACTGTCTTACCTTTAATGAGGACCTTGAATGATAAACCTGTTCAAACATTTAAAGGAAAATTTGTCATTAAAACCGTTTTGAGTTCGGCGCAGAAAATATCAAGTGAAGTATTGTTGGATGTCAAGCATCTTAATGGAATAAAATTGATTCCCTTTCTTGTGGATGAAAAGTTAGACCTAGATATTCATATATTTGGTCTAGGTGCAGCGGTAGACACTATTCAAGCTAGTTTTTTTAAATTGGCAGTGAACTGTTTAAGTCTCCAGGATAATTCGATCTCTGTTCAAGGGTTGTTAGGTGTAGATTTGCTTATTTTTTTGGTCTCATGCTGTTGACTAGTTTTATTAATGGCTCTGTGTTTAGGTTCCCTCATGGATTGGTACATTTTGGGAATATTGCTGACTTTTTGGCACCAGAGACTGTTACTCAGGGAAATAAAGCTTGTGGCACTCATTATAATCAGATTATAACCAATTTTTCAGAGTGACCAGTGATCCGTATAGAACCGAAATCCACGTCTGTAGATCTTTTCTACTGTTTTGATGAATCCTCAGTGGAGAGGGCCATATACAAAATGTTTAGTATAGAGACTTTGTGTATTGGAGAGGATGCTATCAGTGTTTGCAATCATGATAAGATAACGTTATTTTGTGAATCCATCGCTTATGAGAATAACTGATATTATGTAGAAGTTACCCAGGGATGAAAACAAATTACCTTTGCTTCATTCAAACCATAAGTTAGCGTTGAACGTCCTTAATCGTGTTGTTACTAAACTGGATAAACAGGGCATGTACGATAAGTACTGCCAGGTTTTACTAGAGCAGGAGGCGGAAGATATTGCAAATATCGGAGTTAAGCCTGAGTCGTTTAAGAATTATAATAGGATACCGCACAGACCATTTTTTAAAATCGGACAGTCAAAGTTCAATTAAAATACGCACTGTAGTCAATTGTTCCTAACATACCGGTGTTCGCCCCCCTCTTAATGATTGTGTATATCCTGGCATCAATCTCTATTCTGATATGTGGGATTTGATGTCACAATTCAGAATGGACCGTTATGTATTGTTGGCTGATGTTCGGAAGGCATTCTTAATGATAAAATTAAAAAAGAATAGAGACAAAAGCCTTTTCTGTTTTGTCCTCAGGATCAAAGGCAGCTTATTGTTCTTCATATACATGACATTCAAATGTGCATTTGTGGCAAGTCTTTTAATTCTCAATTTCGTGATCAAACATCATGTTGAAAGGTACCCTGACTGTTTGTGCAGAGATATGCTGCTGGGTCATTTTTATGTGGATAATCTTATAAAGACCCACCATTCTCCGGCTGTTTCATTGACTTTGATTCAGGATGCTGTCGACATCATGAAGTAGGGTAACTTCTTTCAGAATTCCTGCAACTCAAACTCTTATATCTTCAGCGTTAAAATGAAGTCTAATGCCAGTTTTGTTACTCATGACACGCCATTTGAGAAAGTTCGAGGTTATTAATATGAGTCATACATAGCGAGTAAGTCTCCTGAAGTTGCTGCCGTAACTAGGAGAGGTGTCCCATCAGTGAATACCGGTGTTTTTTACCCGTTATCCTTATGTGTTCCTGTCATTATCAAAGGAAAAATCTGTATCAATAACTTAAGGAGGCTAAAGTTGACCTGAGATGAGAGGATTTCTAATGAACTTCAGATGTTCTGGAATAAATTGTTTGAGGATCTGGGACAGTTGGAAAGTTTGAAGTTCCCCATATTTGTTTTGGATAATGCTGGTCCTGCCAGTTTGTTGGCGTTTTGTGATGCTTCTCAAAAGTCATATGAATTTGAAGCGTATACGAGACAGAATGGATCTGCCAGGTTGATATTCGCGGAGGTAGGTCCTTTAAAGAATAGAATTTTGCCATCTCTGGAACTATTAGCCGTTCTTCTTGCCATCAGAACTTCCCCTAACATTTTGAAGGTCTTGCCGGTAAACGTTGTGAAGAGCGTTACCGTGATTTTTTACGCTCAAATAGTGCTGTCGTGGGTGTTATCGGATGAATCGAAAACGAAAGATTTGTTTATCAAAAACGGGTTAAAAGACATTCTTGAGCATTGGAAAGGCTAAGAGTCCAGGATTATTATCTGAACTGCAGATATGTCTCATCGGCTGAGAATCCCGCTGATATGATCACTACTAGAGTTATTTCACTGGACAAGATTGAATCGTAGTTTCAGTTTTGGATATTTCGGCCTTAGTGGTTGTCAGTTGATACGATGTATTGGCCGCCTAGTGAACCGAATTGTCTGAGTCACAATAGTCAAAGGTTGGTTTTGGCTAACGTTGTTACTGATGTTTCAGTGGTTCAGGAATTTTCATCCTTTCCAGATTTAATTAGAGTTTTAGTTTATATCCTTAAGTTTATTTTAAGGTTGAAGGGTTTCATTATGGAACATGTGCTAAATGTTAAGAATTATTTATGGAAGTCGGTACAGTCTTTGTTCCTAACTAAATTGAAGTTGTTTTTATTGGACCCTTCTACATAGGAGAGGTCGTCTTTGGTGACTAATCTGTGTCTTTATTTGGACGATGACGGTCTGATCAGATCCAGAGGGAGAATTGGGAAAAAAGACGTTTATACTCTCTAGGGTTTCTGTATTGCCTCGGGATTGTTAGGTCACCGAGTTGATCATTATAGACTGCCATTTAAATTACAAACTTTTGGGTATTGCTGCTACCCTGAACAAACTACGTTTGTTGGGGTTTGGGGTGAATAAGTCTAGACAGACTGTCAAGACTGTAATTTCATCTCATTTCATTTGTAAACGATACAACGCCACAGCCTTCAAATATCCCAAGGTAACGATATTTCCTAAACATAGAGTGAATTTAATCCGACCTTTACTCCAAACGGGGATTGATTTTGCCGGTTACTTGTAGGTTTGGAGAGGGCAGGATATGCGGAATATGTATATTCTAATTCTTCGTTGTTTTACTGTCAGAGCTCTTCTACATTTGGTGTTGATCGAGGATATGACTGTCCATTCTGAGGTTATGCTTTCGTGCGATCTGTCAATGTACACTGTGTCCCATCCCATATTTACTCCTATTAAGCTCGTTTCTTTGTTTCGGGCTGTGATGTTTTCAAACAAGTACATGTGTTTGTTAAGTTTGATGGGATATTTAGCACATACAACATAAAATATCTCACCATTCCCCTTTATTCAGCCTGGTTTGATAGCATATGGGAACGCCTCATCAAGACGGTCAAGGGTTGACTGTATTGACTGGTGGGTCGAGAGTAACTACAGTATTTCGACCTGCTTACAGACATTTCAAATGTTCAGAATGCCATTTCCGTCTCTTCATTTACAGATTTTCAGGAGATGCTGGGTTAGATATTATATCACCTAATGCATTTATTTATCCTCATAATTATAGCTCAATTTTCCTGGATGAAACGGCAATTTCTCTGCTATGGAGTTACCCTCTAGAAGTGTTTTGTTGAAGAGTCTAGATCAAAGAGATTTATACATTGAGAGGTTTCATAAGTTATGGTCTGAGGAATACCTTCTAGGACTGAGAGAGCAAACGCAGGAGTTGTATTAAGTCAATATCTCCAACCTAATTAAAGATGAGGATGTAGTTTTACTTCAGAATCCAATAAAGGCTTGACCTTATTGCTCATTTTTGTAGATCTTGTAAGTTATTCCGGGGAATGATGTCTTGGTCCGTACAGCTAAGTTTATGAGGATGGATAAAGGCATCCAGTCGCATTCTTTGAGACATCTTTATCCAACGGAATTGCCTATCACCCATTCTCATCAGTCTGCTGTATCCTCTGGGAAAATATCCGATCTGGAGGTAGCAGTCTCTCCCGTTAGAGATAATATCCATATACATATACTTGAATTTATGTCGATCATGCTAAGGTAAGATTTTTTTTTTGTCGAGAGAGTTTGAAAATTTTAAAGTTGAAGGGAGAACAATAAATACTCAATATGTTCCTGGCTCTTAGAACTTGCTGATATTTTAATGAACTACGATTGGACAGTTCAAAGGTCAATCAACCCTTTGAAGGGGAAGGGAGAACTGTGACGGGACCTTAGCAGCAGTTGGAAGCGAGACAGCTTAGAAACAGGAGGTCCGTTTCTCTCTCCTTGCTAAAAAAAAAAAAAAACAGGCTGCGTTTGCCAAAAATAAAATTTGCATGTGTAACAAAGTTGCTGAAGGCATTTCTAACCTTCAGAGAAAGATTGAGAAAAAGTCCATGATTGGAGTTTGGAGCTAAGGCTATTTGAGCGGAAGAAGAATGGGGAAACAGCTTGATTTGTCTCCATTGTAAATTATCAATATTTTCGACACAGTAGCCTGTGGACATGGACTTCAACAGTACTTTCTTAATGTCATCCGAAAATCTAAAAAGTGTTCAAGAAATTTTAAAATCCTTGATGAAATACAGAATACCATAAGCACAACAATTGATAAATTAGGATTTTTTCTTTTAAAAAATATCTTTAACTTTATATACCGTAAGTAGTCAATGTTTTATGCGGAAAATAGAGGGATGCACTATACGCAGGTAATTCTTTTGTAAGATGTTAAAAATCATGCTCTTTTGGCAACTGGTTGTTTTATATGAACAAAATGTTTTGTTTTCTGAAGTTAAACTCATTTGTTTCATCTTACATGAAGTCAACTTACACAAAATATGCAGTCACCAATAATTTACAAATATTGTTTATTTTCTATGCTTTTATGAAATTTAGTTGACTGAAGAATTTTATTTTTTATAATATAGAAGTGTAAAATGAAATTCAGGCGCCAACTTTGACCTTTGTGCCTGCAACATTTAAATTGCCGGAAGGATTGTTTTTCCATTGACGCAAATGTTGTGTTCACTTCCTTCGTCTTTGGCAATTCTTGTTCTTTTAAAATCTGGTGCTCAGAATTGTAATAGAACCTAAATATGAAAGTGAATTAACATATTTTTTGTTCTTGCAAATTTGCAACAAAAATATTAGACACTTTATTTATTAGATTGTTTATATTACAAATATATTTTCATATTTACAACATCTTAAAAATTAATACATTTGAAACTAATGCACAGCAATATTTCTCATTTAGCAATTTATAAAAGAATAAATTTGGAAACAATATTTATTCATAAACATTAACAAATGTATTAATATATGTGAATCAACTATAAAAATCCTTACCATTTCATAAAGTTGAAATCAATTGCCAATAAAACGTTGTTTGCTTTTATAATCCGAGCCACTATCCATTCCTCCAACTTGCCTCTACTTAGGTTTTATTACAAGTCTATATTATCTTCAGTTGTTATTACCATATGGGACTTTTGAAAGAAAGAATGTCATTCAGTCAACGAGTGTGTAAAATATGTATGATTTTGCTTGAAAGATTTAAATTTCATTATTACTGTATATTCAGCCTTGTATTATATTTTTACAGTAATCATGGTATCAGTCAGTTTAGTTCCCATTGTGATACACGCTTCGGCGATCATGTCTCTTTGAAGACATAACTAACTGGGAAGATTTTCCCAAAGTATGTTGTCATTACATTCTGTGATACAATGCTCACCAACCATGGCTATAGAACCCAGTTTGTCCTGTTATTTCACCCATAGCGGGAAGGAAGAGACGGAGTAATATTTTTCGCAAGGTTATATGCACGTAAGTGAAAGCAACGAATTCAACTAGAAATTGAACTCGGCTTTCCGATTTCTCATTCCAAGGTGATATCCACAACACCACAACGCACATCAGTAAAAATGTAAAATTTACATAAAACAACTACACGGCAATTATTTATTTTTGTAAAAATTTACAAAAAATGCGGCACAAGGCCAAAATAGTGGGGATGGGGAAGGCTGGTCTTCATCTGTCTTACATTAACTTAGCTAGACTCACTCACTGACCCAAGCAGACAGTATAATATCCCTTGCACCAAAACATCACAATCTTACGTACCATTCTTGCTACGAGCACCACAATGCCTCAATACACTCTATGAAAGTCTAACTAAACCCATATGTACAATTTGTCTGTGGGGGGGTGGGGGAAATAACACTTAAAATTGCAAACCCCAATGATTTTTATACAACGAATGAAAATATATACAAAAACTAAACAAAATTGATGTTAGTATTAAACCCCCCACAATCTCTATCCGTGACAGAAACATCAGTTAGCTGGGCGAAATTTTAGCAGGGCTGGCAGATCTCAAACAGTCATGCACACAACCACGCACACACACAAACACAATAAACAAATACGAAAATAAACACACTCGAAACGAAAGATGCCCCGCCTCTACCAGGGAACTGTTATCTCTAATCACCTAAAAAGTGGGGAAGGGCTGGGGAATAAACCAAAAAAGAGAGGGCACAAAAAAAAATAAAAAGTGGGGCCAATGCCCATGCATACCCTAGCTAAGTTTAACCATCATTAAAACATAAAAAGACCAATTAACTAAACTATCCTACTTTCGGGAGGGGTTGAAAATGTTTAGCCCAGGATCCCCAATATCCTGATGCCTAACCGACATCAAAATGCCACTCCAAATCAGCTCCTTTCACTCGACAGATTCGCGCAAGATTTACCCACCTTTCGCCAAATTCTGATGGAGGGAGTCGTCGCCTTTCCGTCCTAATTTTGACTTTAAGCTAATGCTTAAAAAACAAAATCAGTTGGGAAGAGGAAAACTTCTCGTCCCCATAAAATTCCTTCTGTCGCGTCGTCCAAATCACGACTCGCATAACACCCAGTAAGCATACGAACACATAATGCTCAGCCCTAGTCAACGACGGCACCACATTGCTACAAACAGAAGCGACTTCCAGGACAAAGAACTTTCCACGCAGCATGCGAACCATGAAGTCTTCAAGCCACTTACACAACGGTACTACGACACTGCAATGAAAGAAGGCGTGAGACAAAGTCTCGACCACCGACCCACCGCAGCGAACGCAGTTTGGCGAAACAACCAAACCCGCTGCTTTAAGCTTCTTGCCGACCCAGACAGCCTTTCGTATCACCAGCCAGGTGAGGGATGCCTCGTTGTTTGTGAGGCATTTCAACCCGGGCGCCCAAGGCCATATGGAGCGCGCCTCCTGCTTCGTCAAACCGAGCTCGTCAATCAGATCATCCCGAACGGCCCCCCTCACTAGCACCCGATATAATGCCCGAAGGGACAACGCCTGGACGCCAGAGAGGCCATCTGTCGCCCGTAAGAGAAAACTGAGTGCTCGCCGGCATTCACGATAGAAGGAGCATTCGCCTCGAGGTAAACGGCCGGCCTCTTCCTCGCACGAATGCACACTTCTTAGGGATGGGAAGCTTTTGCGGGCATCTTCCTTCCAGAATTCACCATTCTCATCCACTTGCGAACACATTCGGTCTAGGAAGGCAATGCGAAGCGTATGTTGACGAATCTCAACGCTTGGCATTCCCAGACCGCCCTCAGAAGGATGGAGGCTACAGATCTCGCGACACACCTTAGGAGCCTTGCCTTCTCCCCAGAGGAAGGAGTACAAGACCCTGACTAATGTCATTAATATGGCACACGGGAGTGGAAGCACAGAGAGTCGGTAAAGGAGAATCGGGTAGATGTGTGAAACACATACTTCCGCCCTCCCCTTTAAGGAAAGCTTCCTCAGAGACCACAGACGAACTGCAGCCTCTGCCTTCTCTTGTACCTCCGACCAATTCATTTCCAACTGGAGATCAGGACCGAACCAGACGCCGAGAATCTTGACCGGCCCGTCCGTCCAGTGGAAAGGCCCGGGAAGAGAAACTCCCTTCCACGCGCCCAACCGCAAGCCAACAGACTTATCGCGGTTGATCTTGGCCCCTGTCACCGTCTCATACCCTCTGATTTCCTTGCTGACTTCGTCAATCTCGGCTCTGCTCGACACAAGAGCCGAAACGTCGTCAGCATAGGCAGAATACCTGGCCGAGGTGGTAGCACCAGGTAATGTAATCCCGCGAAGGACCGGATTCGCCTTTAACTTGCGAAGGAAAGGCTCCAACGCAAGAACGTAGGGCAAAGGCGAGAGCGGACAACCTTGACGAATAGAGCGAGTCAATAGAAAAGGTTCCGATCGTACTCCATTCACTTCCACCAGCGCACCGGGGGACGCGTACAGAAGTCGGATCCAGGAGCGAAAATTGGGCCCGAAACCGGCAGCGGAAAGGACAGACTCGAGAAAACGATGGTCAACCCTATCGAACGCCTTGGACTGATCTAAATTGATCAGCGCGGCTTCCGTGTCGACTTTCTCAATGATCAAGCGTACCAAATGAAGGTTGTCCTGAATAGTCCTACCCTTCACAGCACAAGTCTGCTCGGGGCCAATCAGACTAGAGAGGACAGCCTGCAAACGGCTGGCTAAGATCTTGGCTAAAATCTTCAACTCTGTATTTAACATCGTCAAAGGCCTGAAGTTATCTATCGAATCCCCACCGTCCTTGCTTTTGCGCAGCAACTTGATCACACCCCTGGTGAAGCGTTGGGGTATAGACCCCTGCCTCATCCAGTTGCTGAAAATCAGTGCCAGCAAGGGAACAAGAACGGGCGACTGCCTCAAGTACAGTTCGTAAGGAAGACCATCCAATCCCGGAGACTTGTCCCGGCCAACCAGCTTGAGCGCCTCCCAAATCTCAGCCTCTGTAACGGGACCCTCGCACCCAGCCGCTTCAGCCGCCTCGAGGCGGGGGAAGTCGGCCAAATAGGCATCGAACTGAGCAGTACTCAGACCGGGCTCCCTGGTGAACAGATCCTGAAAATAGTCACGAAAAGCCTCAACTATGCCCGCGTTTGTAGTCACGGTTCTCCCATCCGGCAATGTGACGCTTGCGATATGCCTTTTGCTAGCATTTCTCAATTCCTCTGCACGCAATTCTGCGGCCATGTTCGTTGCCTCAGGAGACATTCTCTTTAACCTAGCCCTAACTACCAGAGCTTGGTCCTTCTTGATAAGCAAGGAGGCCTGCTCCGCCCTAGCTAAGGCTACGTCCCCACTAACACGGGATTTGATAGCCCGATCAACTTTGGCTTCTACTGCCGTTTGTGCTGCTAATCTTTCTAGATTGAGTCGACGGCTATATTCAGCAGCAAACGATCTAATATTGGATTTTAAGGATCCCCACCACTTATTCCCAACCACAGCCCCCGTCAATTCCCGCTTTATCGTTAGTTTCAACTGGTCCTGGAAATCTTGCTCTTCAAACAATGAACAGTTCAATTTCCAGTAACCAGCCAATTTAATCCTAGGCTTATCTAAGTTTACGCGAACCCGGACGAGCCTATGATCCGAGTAAACTATCGAATGAAAACTTGGACAACCTAACAGCCCTACATCGACTCTCCTCACTAAGACTCGGTCGATGAAGCTAGCACGCACCACCGTAGCCGTGCTGCCCCTATTAGTCCAAGTCCATACTCTATCCCGGGGGTGTTCATTTCGGTACTTATCGACAAGATCGAACCTGTCGATAAAGTCCCGAAATGCTTTTACATCCGGGTTGTTAGTACCCGATCTTTCCCCTATGCGATCTATATCGGGGTCAAGGACGGCATTCCAATCGCCCGCTAAAACTACCCGACGAGATGTCGTCAAAAACGGCTCGATCTGCTGAAACAAAGCAGGACGCTCCGCATGGACATTGGGCGCATAAACCCCAATGAGACGAAGAGACTTATCCTTTATAGTAACATCCAGCACACAAAGTCTGCCTGCCGGATCTGCGAAGACATGGGTACACGCCGCATTCAAGGACTTGCTCACTAGCCAGGAAACACCTCTCGAGCGTCCATCAAAACATGCTGAATAGAGGGCGAACCTCCTAGACAGTATATCCTCATGATCGCGAGTTGAAAACCGGGTCTCCTGTATACAACAGACATTCACACCGAGGCGCTGAAGATCACGGCTGAGACACGCTCTGCGTGACTCTGATCTCAGGCCCCGGCCATTTATACTAGCTAACCAGAGAGCCATTATCAGTCCGATTAGGGTTGAGGCACTGTACCAAACATCTCAGGGGACAGGATACCGACGGCCCGTCCCATTGAGCCTTGGCCCATCTCAGTCTTGATAGTGACATCATTGGACAGGCCACCAATATCCAGGGGGAATGTTAATTTTAAAGCTCTGTAAAGGGAAGGGTGAACAAAAATAGGGGTCCTCCCAGAACAAAACTGATCCAAATTCCTCTGGTCATCGTTTGTGAAGTACACAATTGGAGGGCTCATCGGGATGGAGTCATTGGCCTCTCCAAGCATACTCCATACCTGGCTCGACCCCGCACCAGATCTCACCACTGTCAAAAGTCTTTTTGCCTCTGGAAAGATGAGTGGATCTTCAACATCTTTGTTTTTGATGCATTTGCATTTCCACAATGTTTTTACCTTCTTACATTGATTAATAGCCTTTTGGGCAGTGTCCTCGGAGACACGGCAAACATCCTGCCCCACATTAAAAGGAGGCTTTTTTTTCTTTTTTTTTCCTTTGCCGCTTATTGTGTCCGGGCTTCTTTGCCTCTTGAATGAATCTTTAAGCGGGGATTGAGAAGGAGTCGGTGTTGGCGTGGGGGTAGCAGATACACTTGGGGAAGAAAGGGTAGAACTAGCTGGGGATAAACCATAAGAAGGGACTGGAGAAGGGACAGGAGAAGGGGCTGAAGGGACTGGTGATGGTTTTTTAAATATGGTCATTTTGGAAGGGGTGTGGGTCAAGGATTTTGTCATGGGAGGAGGTGCCATAATTCTTTTTTGTGGAGGAGAAGGATGGGGCAGACACTGACGCTGCTGATGATTTCTTGGTCTTACTTGACTCTAGAGCCTTTTTGAGCTCTCTCAGTTTTTTGATTTTATCCCAGCTGGGCTCCGCCTGTTTTTGAATTTCCGTTAACGGAGCATCTTGGTGAACTGCCGGGACATCGCCCTTACTGCTGACAGAGGGAGTGGGACTGTTGGTGTCATCCCTAGTGGCCTCAGGGGACTGAGGTCCCGCTGCTCGGCTCTTCCCTTTGCCTCTAGTAACGACACGCCATTCTCCGTCGTCTTTGTCCTTAACCACACCAGTGGCAGGCTTCAGAATTTGAGAGGATGGGGGCCGAGACACATCCGGGGTTTTTAAGTCCCCGGACCGTGCCGCTACTAGGCCCGTTACAGGCGTTGCGGAACTACAATTTTCAGGCTTAGGGGTATTTTGGTCGCCAGCGGCCGGAGCACCAGAGGCCTTCTTCTCTGGGCAGAAGGAGGACAGGTGACCAATCTGCCCACACTTCCAGCAAGATGGTTTTCGCCCGGTCACTACGACCGGCATTTTCCGGCCGCAATAGTCCAAGCAGTTGGGGACGGAATCGAAGGCATCTTGATCCATCAATATATCAAACATCCATCCCCCGTTCAGGTTGTCGGATGAGGCTGCCAATATTTGGCCATATTTCTTAAAATAGGACGCCAGATGTTCACCGGCAACCTGAGGAGGAACCTCATATACTGCTACCGTGGTCCTCCTTCGGCCTTCATATATTGTCCTGATTATTAGGTCGTTAGTGATCAATTCCTTCCTCACTACTTCCAAGCAATCTTCAGGTGAGGGTAGCAGTACGTCCCACGTGAGAAAACCCGGTCCTCTTATAACTCTTTGGGGCTTAACCCCTAGGGACACCAGTGTTCGAATCACTGTGTCTTTCGTGGAGCGACAAATTTTGCGCGTACGCTTGTCCACCACGAAGACCGACACCATTCTTTTTTCAAACTTTTGTAATTCCTGGGGGTTTTCCAAAAGTCCGTCCTCTTTCAAAAGATGATCGAAACCTTTAGCCCTCTCCAGAAACTCCGCAATGTTTATAATGCAACTCGGTGGGGACTTACAACAACAGGGCGATTCCCCGGCCTCAGCATCCTTCGTATTGTCATTCTTATTCTTTTCGCCACTTGAAATCTTTTGGCCGTTCTCGGCCACCATATTCTTGGTCACATTTTTCGGAAGAGGGGGATAAGCTTCCTCATCTTTATCCGGCGGGCCCTTAAAGGGCGGCTCAAAATTCAGTTTCTTTTTAAACGACCGACCTGAGTCGGCCATTTTTCAATTCCAAATTACCAGGAAACAATTATATTTTTTCTCCTCCGTAACTACATAGGGGAATGGGGAGGGGGGGAAAGGGGGGGGGGCTTATATAAATTAACCTTGCAGACAATGCAGACAAAAGGCAAACAAATGAAAGCAAACAGATTGGCCTTTAGCGGCCAAAATATAATAACAATATCCTTTTATTTTAAAAAGGAAATTAACCTCTTGAGACGTTTAACAAACAACCAATAAACTTATTACAATAAAATACAAAAGAATTTAAAATATGTAACAAAAATAGGACCCGCAAAGAGTTGCCTAAAGGCTACCTTCGCAAACGGGGAGGGGCTGAAAAGGCAAAAGGAGGAAAACAAACAGTTAAATGATCAGTTTCTGGTCAACAAATAAAATAAAAGATACTATTAAGAATTTTTTTTTTTTTTTTTTTTTTTTTAAATAAAAATAAATCTGGCACTTAAGAAGACCAACTGAAAAATGAAAACAGAAAATAAAAAGAAAACGGCCGACCTAAACAAAAACAAATATGGCCGCCAAAAAATACGAAAATAAAATACAAAAAGCTAGAACAAATAAAATTAAAACAACAAAGAAAGAAAACGAAAAATAAAATAAAAATAAACTTATCGGTACAAAGAAAGGTCTCTTGTGTACAAAATTCAGTCCAAATAAAAAAATGTTTTCAACAAAAAGTCCAAGCTGAACCAAAGCAGAGGTCAGAGCAGTCGTAAAATGACAAAAACCACGTCAAAAATGACTCGGCACGACCAAAACAATTGTACGACATTTATTTATTTTTGTAAAAATTCACAAAAAATGCGGCACAAGGCCAAAATTGTGGGGATGGGGAAGGCTGGTCTTCATCTGTCTTACATTAACTTAGCTAGACTCACTCACTGACCCAAGCAGACAGTATAATAACCCTTGCACCAAAACATCACAGTCTTACGTACCATTCTTACTACGAGCACCACAATGCCTCAATACACTCTGTGAAAGTCTAACTAAACCCATATGTACAATTTGTCTGTGGGGGGGGTGGGAGAAATAACACTTAAAATTGCTAACCCCAATGATTTTTAAACAATGAATGAAAATATATACAAAAAACTAAACAAAATTGATGTTAGTATTAAACCCCCCACAATCTCTATCCGTGACAGAAACATCAGTTAGCTGGGCGAAATTTTAGCGGGGCTGGCAGATCTCAAACTGTCATACACACAACCACGCACACATACAAACACAATAACAAATACGAATATAAACACACTCGAAACGAAAGATGCCCCGCCTCTACCAGGGAACTGTTATCTCTAATCACCTAAAAAGTGGGGAAGGGCTGGGGAATTAAACCAAAAAAGAGAGGGCGCAAAAAAAAATAAAAAGTGGGGCCAATGCCCATGCATACTCTAGCTAAGTTAACCATCATTAAAACATAAAAAGACAAATTAACTAAACTATCCTACTTTCGGGAGGGGTTGAAAATGTTTAGCCCAGGATCCCCAATATCCTGATGCCTAACCGACATCAAAATGCCACTCCAAATCAGCTCCTTTCACTCGACAGATTCGCGCAAGATTTACCCACCTTTTGCCAAATTCTGATGGAGGGAGTCGTCGCCTTTCCGTCCTGATTTTGACTTTAAGCTGATGCTTAAAAAACAAAATCAGTTGGGAAGAGGAAAACTTCTCGTCCCCATAGAATTCCTTCTGTCGCGTCGTCCAAATCACGACTCGCATAACACCCAGTAAGCATACGAACACATAATGCTCAGCCCTAGTCAACGACGGCACCACATTGCTACAAACAGAAGCGACTTCCAGGACAAAGAACTTTCCACGCAGCATGCGAACCATGAAGTCTTCAAGCCACTTACACAACGGTACTACGACACTGCAATGAAAGAAGGCGTGAGACAAAGTCTCGACCACCGACCCACCGCAGCGAACGCAGTTTGGCGAAACAACCAAACCCGCTGCTTTAAGCTTCTTGCCGACCCAGACAGCCTTTCGTATCACCAGCCAGGTGAGGGATGCCTCGTTGTTTGTGAGGCATTTCAACCCGGGCGCCCAAGGCCATATGGAGCGCGCCTCCTGCTTCGTCAAACCGAGCTCGTCAATCAGATCATCCCGAACGGCCCCCCTCACTAGCACCCGATATAATGCCCGAAGGGACAACGCCTGGACGCCAGAGAGGCCATCTGTCGCCCGTAAGAGAAAACTGAGTGCTCGCCGGCATTCACGATAGAAGGAGCATTCGCCTCGAGGTAAACGGCCGGCCTCTTCCTCGCACGAATGCACACTTCTTAGGGATGGGAAGCTTTTGCGGGCATCTTCCTTCCAGAATTCACCATTCTCATCCACTTGCGAACACATTCGGTCTAGGAAGGCAATGCGAAGCGTATGTTGACGAATCTCAACGCTTGGCATTCCCAGACCGCCCTCAGAAGGATGGAGGCTACAGATCTCGCGACACACCTTAGGAGCCTTGCCTTCTCCCCAGAGGAAGGAGTACAAGACCCTGACTAATGTCATTAATATGGCACACGGGAGTGGAAGCACAGAGAGTCGGTAAAGGAGAATCGGGTAGATGTGTGAAACACATACTTCCGCCCTCCCCTTTAAGGAAAGCTTCCTCAGAGACCACAGACGAACTGCAGCCTCTGCCTTCTCTTGTACCTCCGACCAATTCATTTCCAACTGGAGATCAGGACCGAACCAGACGCCGAGAATCTTGACCGGCCCGTCCGTCCAGTGGAAAGGCCCGGGAAGAGAAACTCCCTTCCACGCGCCCAACCGCAAGCCAACAGACTTATCGCGGTTGATCTTGGCCCCTGTCACCGTCTCATACCCTCTGATTTCCTTGCTGACTTCGTCAATCTCGGCTCTGCTCGACACAAGAGCCGAAACGTCGTCAGCATAGGCAGAATACCTGGCCGAGGTGGTAGCACCAGGTAATGTAATCCCGCGAAGGACCGGATTCGCCTTTAACTTGCGAAGGAAAGGCTCCAACGCAAGAACGTAGAGCAAAGGCGAGAGCGGACAACCTTGACGAATAGAGCGAGTCAATAGAAAAGGTTCCGATCGTACTCCATTCACTTCCACCAGCGCACCGGGGGACGCGTACAGAAGTCGGATCCAGGAGCGAAAATTGGGCCCGAAACCGGCAGCGGAAAGGACAGACTCGAGAAAACGATGGTCAACCCTATCGAACGCCTTGGACTGATCTAAATTGATCAGCGCGGCTTCCGTGTCGACTTTCTCAATGATCAAGCGTACCAAATGAAGGTTGTCCTGAATAGTCCTACCCTTCACAGCACAAGTCTGCTCGGGGCCAATCAGACTAGAGAGGACAGCCTGCAAACGGCTGGCTAAGATCTTGGCTAAAATCTTCAACTCTGTATTTAACATCGTCAAAGGCCTGAAGTTATCTATCGAATCCCCACCGTCCTTGCTTTTGCGCAGCAACTTGATCACACCCCTGGTGAAGCGTTGGGGTATAGACCCCTGCCTCATCCAGTTGTTGAAAATCAGTGCCAGCAAGGGAACAAGAACGGGCGACTGCCTCAAGTACAGTTCGTAAGGAAGACCATCCAATCCCGGAGACTTGTCCCGGCCAACCAGCTTGAGCGCCTCCCAAATCTCAGCCTCTGTAACGGGACCCTCGCACCCAGCCGCTTCAGCCGCCTCGAGGCGGGGGAAGTCGGCCAAATAGGCATCGAACTGAGCAGTGCTCAGACCGGGCTCCCTGGTAAACAGATCCTGAAAATAGTCACGAAAAGCCTCAACTATGCCCGCGTTTGTAGTCACGGTTCTCCCATCCGGCAATGTGACGCTTGCGATATGCCTTTTGCTAGCATTTCTCAATTCCTCTGCACGCAATTCTGCGGCCATGTTCGTTGCCTCAGGAGACATTCTCTTTAACCTAGCCCTAACTACCAGAGCTTGGTCCTTCTTGATAAGCAAGGAGGCCTGCTCCGCCCTAGCTAAGGCTACGTCCCCACTAACACGGGATTTGATAGCCCGATCAACTTTGGCTTCTACTGCCGTTTGTGCTGCTAATCTTTCTAGATTGAGTCGACGGCTATATTCAGCAGCAAACGATCTAATATTGGATTTCAAGGATCCCCACCACTTATTCCCAACCACAGCCCCCGTCAATTCCCGCTTTATCGTTAGTTTCAACTGGTCCTGGAAATCTTGCTCTTCAAACAATGAACAGTTCAATTTCCAGTAACCAGCCAATTTAATCCTAGGCTTATCTAAGTTTACGCGAACCCGGACGAGCCTATGATCCGAGTAAACTATCGAATGGAAACTTGGACAACCTAAGAGCCCTACATCGACTCTCCTAACTAAGACTCGGTCGATGAAGCTAGCACGCACCACCCTAGCCGAGCTGCCCCTATTAGTCCAAGTCCATACTATATCCCGGGGGTGTTCATTTCGGTACTTATCGACAAGATCGAACCTGTCGATAAAGTCCCGAAATGGTTTTACATCCGGGTTGTTAGTACCCGATCTTTCCCCTATGCGATCTATATCGGGGTCAAGGACGGCATTCCAATCGCCCGCTAAAACTACCCGACGAGATGTCGTCAAAAACGGCTCGATCTGCCGAAACAAAGCAGGACGCTCCGCATGGACATTGGGCGCATAAACCCCAATGAGACGAAGAGACTTATCCTTTATAGTAACATCCAGCACACAAAGTCTGCCTGCCGGATCTGCGAAGACATGGGTACACGCCGCATTCAAGGACTTGCTCACTAGCCAGGAAACACCTCTCGAGCGTCCATCAAAACATGCTGAATAGAGGGCGAGCCTCCTAGACAGTATATCCTCATGATCGCGAGTTGAAAACCGGGTCTCCTGTATACAACAGATATTCACACCGAGGCGCTGAAGATCACGGCTGAGACACGCTCTGCGTGACTCTGATCTCAGGCCCCGGCCATTTATACTAGCTAACCAGAGAGCCATTATCAGTCCGATTAGGGTTGAGGCACTGTACCAAACATCTCAGGGGACAGGATACCGACAGCCCGTCCCATTGAGCCTTGGCCCATCTCAGTCTTGATAGTGCCATCATTGGACAGGCCACCAATATCCAGGGGGAATGTTAATTTTAAAGCTCTGTAAAGGGAAGGGTGAACAAAAATTGGGGTCCTCCCAGAACAAAACTGATCCAAATTCCTCTGGTCATCGTTTGTGAAGTACACAATTGGAGGGCTCATCGGGATGGAGTCATTGGCCTCTCCAAGCATACTCCATACCTGGCTCGACCCTGCACCAGATCTCACCACTGTCAAAAGTCTTTTTGCCTCTGGAAAGTTAAGTGGATCTTCAACATCTTTGTTTTTGATGCATTTACATTTCCACAATGTTTTTACCTTCTTACATTGATTAATAGCCTTTTGGGCAGTGTCCTCTGAAACACGGCAAACATCCTGCCCCACATTAAAAGGAGGCTTTTTTTTCTTCTTTTTTTCTTTGCCGCTTATTGTGTCCGGGCTTCTTTGCCTCTTGAATGAATCTTTAAGCGGGGATTGAGAAGGAGTCGGTGTTGGCGTGGGGGTAGCAGATACACTTGGGGAAGAAAGGGTAGAACTAGCTGGGGATAAACCATAAGAAGGGACTGGAGAAGGGACAGGAGAAGGGGCTGAAGGGACTGGTGATGGTTTTTTAAATACGGTCATTTTGGAAGGGGTGTGGGTCAAGGATTTTGTCATGGGAGGAGGTGCCATAATTCTTTTTTGTGGTGGAGAAGTTGGGGCAGACACTGACGCTGCTGATGATTTCTTGGTCTTACTTGACTCTAGAGCCTTTTTAAGCTCTCTCAGTTTTTTGATTTTATCCCAGCTGGGCTCCGCCTGTTTTTGAATTTCCGTTAACAGAGCATCTTGGTGAACTGCCGGGATATCGCCCTTACTGCTGACAGAGGGAGTGGGACTGTTGGTGTCATCCCTAGTGGCCTCAGGGGACTGAGGTCCCGCTGCTCGGCTCTTCCCTTTGCCTCTAGTAACGACACGCCATTCTCCGTCGTCTTTGTCCTTAACCACACCAGTGGCAGGCTTCAGAATTTGAGAGGATGGGGGCCGAGACCCATCCGGGGTTTTTAAGTCCCCGGACCGTGCCGCTACTAGGCCCGTTACAGGCGTTGCGGAACTACAATTTTCAGGCTTAGGGGTATTTTGGTCGCCAGCGGCCGGAGCACCAGAGGCCTTCTTCTCTGGGCAGAAGGAGGACAGGTGACCAATCTGCCCACACTTCCAGCAAGATGGTTTTCGCCCGGTCACTACGACCGGCATTTTCCGGCCGCAATAGTCCAAGCAGTTGGGGACGGACTCGAAGGCATCTTGATCCATTAATATATCAAACATCCATCCCCCGTTCAGGTTGTCGGATGAGGCTGCCAATATTTGGCCATATTTCTTAAAATAGGACGCCAGATGTTCACCGGCAACCTGAGGAGGAACCTCATATACTGCTACCGTGGTCCTCCTTCGGCCTTCATATATTGTCCTGATTATTAGGTCGTTAGTGATCAATTCCTTCCTCACTACTTCCAAGCAATCTTCAGGTGAGGGTAGCAGTACGTCCCACGTGAGAAAACCCGGTCCTCTTATAACTCTTTGGGGCTTAACCCCTAGGGACACCAGTGTTCGAATCACTGTGTCTTTCGTGGAGCGACAAATTTTGCGCGTACGCTTGTCCACCACGAAGACCGACACCATTCTTTTTTCAAACTTTTGTAATTCCTGGGGGTTTTCCAAAAGTCCGTCATCTTTCAAAAGATGATCGAAACCTTTAGCCCTCTCCAGAAACTCCGCAATGTTTATAATGCAACTCGGTGGGGACTTCCAACAACAGGGCGATTCCCCGGCCTCAGCATCCTTCGTATTGTCATTCTTATTCTTTTCGGTACTTGAAGTCTTCTGGCCTTTCTCGGCCACCATATTCTTGGACACATTTTTCGGAAGAGGGGGATAAGCTTCCTCATCTTTATCTGGCGGGCCCTTAAAGGGCGGGTCAAAATTCAGTTTTTTTTGATCGACCGACTTGTGTCGGCCATTTTTCAATTCCTAACTACCAGGAAAGTATATTTTTTTTTCCTCCGTAACTAAATAGGGGAATGGGGTGGGGTGGAAAAGGGGGGAGGAAATGGGGGGGGGTTATACCAATTACCCTTGCAGACAAATAACAATGAATACAAAAGGCAAACAAATGAAAGCAAACAGATTGGCCTTTAGCGGCCAAAATATAATAACAATATCCCTTTTTTTTAAAAAGGAAATTAACCTCTTGAGAGGTTTAACAAACAACCAATAAACTTATTACAATTACAATAAAATACAAAAGAATTTAAAATATGTAACAAAAATAGGACACGCAAAGAGTTGCCTAAAGGCTACCTTCGCAAACGGGGAGGGGCTGAAAAGGCAAAAGGAGGAAAACAAACAGTTAAATGATCAGTTTCTGGTCAACAAATAAAATAATAAAAGATACTATTAACAAATTTTTTTTTTTTTTTTTTTTTTTTAAATAAAAATAAATCTGGCACTTAAGAAGACCAACTGAAAAATGAAAACAGAAAATAAAAAGAAAACGGCCGACCTAAACAAAAACAAATATGGCCGCCAAAAAATACGAAAATAAAATACAAAAAGCTAGAACAAATAAAAATAAAACAACAAAGAAAGAAAACGAAAAATAAAATAAAAATAAACTTATCGGTACAAAGAAAGGTCTCTTGTGTACAAAATTCAGTCCAAATAAAAAATGTTTTCAACAAAAAGTCCAAGCTGAAACAAAGCAGAGGTCAGAGCAGTCGTAAAATGACAAAAACCACGTCAAAAATGACTCGGCACGACCAAAACAATTGTACGACATAAAAAAAAGTAATGATTCTTGTATATTTAAATAAATAATTTATTTCAAGAAAATTTGCATTTGATATTAAATCTAAAAATAACCTATTCGAAATCCTTCGCCTCATGCCAAATTTTGCTCTGTAATTGCCAAGAAACCTGCTGATTTTAAAATGCTTAGGAACCACATTTTAACTAAAAATCTTAACTGATTTTCCAATGGGTACAGATTGCTTTCATATCCAAAAAAGTAATTTAATTTTTGTACCGTGTTTTTTATTTATTTTTTCTTTTTCGACCTCCTAATTTTTCTCTGTGTAATGCGCTTTCATTTCGACTGTATTGCACTGTTAACTGAACAAAAAATACAGAAGCTGAGTAAGCTGAAAAAGAAATCCCAACTGAATTATTTGAACATTAAGAAACCAGCTCTTTTTTTTTTCGTTGCATATTCTGATTTGAAATGTAAGTGAATGAAAACAAATAATTTTTATAATTTTTTTTTTTTTGACTTAACACGCCACTTTTCATTTCGTTATTCCGCACACAAAAAAAGAAGATGTTGAAGATAGACCAAAAGAAAAACTACATTTTTTAAAAATTCCTTTTGATATTCGTTTTAATTCTGTTCTTTAAGTATAGGAGCTAATTGAAAGATCTTCTTTTTGGTAGCGAAAGAATATTTAAATTTTTTCACGTAATTCTTTTACTGTTGTTTTGAAAGTTTGTTTAGGAAGTCAACGATGGCAAAAAAATATATTTGCCACTTTTCAATACAGAACGTCAAATAGAAAAATCGGTCAATTATTTTCATACGTTGGAAATATATATAAGTCATCTTGTAAAAGTCCCTGCTAATAAAATTCTTTTCAACATTGGGTTGGTTTTGGGTCCGCCCCTCCCCCATGTGATATTTCGGTAATAACAAAAAGTGTTAGTTACATCCACAAGTTCAAGAAAAAAACAAAACAAAACCGAGCATAATAAAAAAAAAAAATATCGTCAAAATGTTCATTATTAAGAGGAAATCTAAATAATTTTACAATTATTTAATTATTTTAAATCGTTTCTAACACGTTCGAAATTGATAAAAAAAATATCTGGTTTTGTATAGTTTTATTTTGTTTTTCGTCAGCTGTCCACCAAAAAGATTATGGATTGGCACTTTTTTTTCTTGTGAAAAGTTGAAATACTTTAATTTGGAAATTTTACTAAATATGAAATAATTGCCTGATTTTATTGAAATCTTCAAGACTTATTAAAGTGAAAGTTTTTAAGATGATTTGAAGAAAATCCTGGTAAAAATTTTTTCTATCTGTTAACCTCACGCCAATTAATGAAATTTCTTGAAATTCAATAGTACCCACACACTGTTTCATTATTAGGTAAATGAAGAACTTTGTAAATATAAAGCTTTCTCTCCTAAATCACTGAAAACAGAAACAATTAATAAAAACCTGCATCGTATGAAGAAAAAAGAAAAAAAAACTTAATAACGTACTTTTATCACCAAAAAGTTTATGAAAGATCAAAATATTTTTAATTAATTTTTAAAAAAATTAATTCCTTCTGACACATCCGAAAACTGATGGATGGCCCTGAAAATGAAGTCCATTTGGAAAGTTTCCTTAAAATTAAAAAAAAAAAATTAAACAACAATTTGGAAAAAATAAGCTATTGAAAACACCCCACCAAACAAAATATTGGACGTAGTTTCCTTGAACATAGTTTCTTTCTGCAGGCTTTTGACCGCCCCCCGCAAATAAGTTTGGACATAATTTTTTTGAAACAGGAAGAAAAAATAACAATTTGATATTTGAAACAAAACAAAAAAAATGGCATGTAAAACACTAAGGAAAAAAAATTTCCCTGTTCTAATAAAATTATTAGACATATACATGTTTAATTTCATGACTTTCTTACAAGTCGAAAAAAATCGAAGCTAGTGTTTCCGAATTGGAGGATTGATTTACTACAAAGTTGTATGAGAATTTGTCCCCGACCCAATTTGTTTAAATATTGAAGTTTTAGCAATTTTTTTACGTCGATGTTAGTTTCAGGTGTAAGAAATAACGTTTAACTGAAAAAAGGTCCGCAAAAATTTATGATGTACAAATTTACAGATGTTGACGGTAATGTCGTCCCGGCGACTGTTTCCAAAATGGAGGATCGATTTACTATAGCGTTGTATGAGAAACTGACCCCGCCTCTAATTTGTTTTTTAAATATTGTACCTTTCCAATTATTTTCATTTATTTATTTATTTTTTTTGAAAATCGTAAGTCTTAGAGGGTAATCTATAGCACTGCGGTGAAAAGAATTGAAAAAGAGCGAAAATAAATGTGGTGGTAGTATACTTCAGATCCACCAGTTAAACTTGCAGGACTTAATTAGAATTGAATGAAATGATCTTTAAAATTTTTATAAATCTTTAAACTTCTGTTACCCACCCTCATATATTGTAAATCCATAAAATTGCGAAAATTGGTTTTATTAGTTAAACGCAGGAATCTTCGTACAATGCAAATCATCTAATATTTCTTCTGAAACATTTTGACTTTATTTCTGAAAATCTGCTCCTAATAGTAAAATAAAAAAAATGCACTATTACTGACATTTAATTTGATAAGCTTCTAATTGCTTTAATAAATAATATAAATTAGAGAAATTTGTCAGAAGAAAAAGAATTTCATTTAATATGATTTTAAAAATTATTCTTTTTTTTTAATTGTAGTAACTTATATAGTTTCATAAACTTATTAAACAAAGACTGGATTCATTTAAATCGTAGTGCGTTCTTTTGTTTAAAATAATTTTTTTTTCTTTTGTGTATTTGAAGTCCTTTTTATTTTATTTTTTTTATGGTAATCTGTGTAAATTAAAGGTCATGTGTTTCAGGGTTTCTTCCTCTTACAAGAAAACATTTGTACACTTGCGATCGCCAAACACTTCTCTTGCATCTCACACCTAATCTGTCAACGCATTCGGTAGAATGGTTAGACAGTTGAACTGTTTAAGAAAAACTTTTCTTCTAAATTTTTACTATAAATAATTAAACATACGCGCCTAAGAAAAACATAACATTTGCGTCTTACTTTAAAAGATATGAGGATATTTATGATACAGGATTTAATGTTGTTCCGAAGGATTATCACTACCCTTTTTCTTGTCCCGAAGGCATTTTCGCTAAGCTTAATGGAGGGGATGGATTTTTTTTTTTATCGAATATTGAGCTTGTAAATGCTTATTTACAAATTCCAGTTGAAAAGTTGAGTTGGAAATTATTATGCATAATTAGGAATCGTGGATTAGATAAATTAAATTCGAACGTTTACCATTTGGTGTCAAGGTAGCGCCAACAATATTTCAACAAGTCATAGATACCCTGCTGGGTGGACTTGATTTTGCAGTTGCTTAATTAGACGATATTCTAATGAAAACCAAAGCATAGTCTAACATAAGGATCATGTACAGTTTTTCCTAAAACCGAAAATTTCAAAATTAAAAAAAACAAATGTGATTCCCCCACCCCCCCATGGAAACAATCAAATGCATCGGACACATAACTGACCAGGATGTTAGACTGAATCCTGATCGGGCTAACATGATTAATGACATGCCGGCACCCAATAACATCGCTTTCTATCAGAGCTTCTGAGGACTACCAAACTATTACCAGGCATTCATACCAATGATGCTCGATTTGATTACTACCCTTAATGAATTATTAAAAAAATTATATACCCTGAATTTGGACAGCAGAAAACAAGCAAGCATTTGAAAAAATAAAGAAAACTCTAACGTCAGACTTCTTTCGTACTCATTACGATCCGGTCTTGGAAATCATTGTTGTTATCGATGGTAGTTCGTATGGCGTAGGAACATACATTCTTCACAAAACGACTAGAACTATAAAAAATCGATAAATACTTTGAGAGCTTTGCTTCCTGTAGAAAAAATATTCTCAGATTGATAAAAGCACTTGAGATTATATTCACTGTCGCAATGTTCCACCGCTATATTTCTAATCGGCAATTCTTTCTACAGACAGACCACAAGCCATTACTCACCATTTTTGGCCCAAAGAAAGGCTTGCCTATACACACAACCAACAGACGTAAGTGATGGGGTACAATACTGTTGAATTACAATTTTAAAATTAAGTAATTGTCAACGCAAACATCCCGCCATGCAGATGGAGTGTCAAATACAAATAACCGCTGGAAGATAAAGTGCTTGACTACATTTACTCTGAAGGAGAATTAAAATCTACTCTTTGTAATACTGTAAGTGACTTTCCAGTGAGTCTGAAACAAATACAACACATTTCTTGCCATGATGAATATATTAAGTTATTAACTAGATAAAAGCTTAGACTTTTTTCCTAAATGCGATGGGGTGTTGCTATGAAGGGGACATGTTGTGATTCCATATTGCCATTAATACTCCAGAAACACACTGTAACAGGTTTTTCACGCTGGCTATCCAGGGAGTACTAATATGGAAAGTTTGATGTATAGCTATGTCTGTTGTATTTTAAAATAGATAAATAATCATTTTGGGAGATGGTCACAAACAAATTGGGTATATGATTTATATAGTAAAGTGTCCAATTAATACATAAAAGACACATAAATCAACTTAGGAAACGTCTAACTGATGAGGCTGGTAATGGGTTTCCTGAGAAAACAGCGATGAGTGTAATATTTGGCTCTTAAAATTCCAACCCCTCTAAAGGCTCACCAAATACGCTGTTCGAACAGAAAATAAAGCAACTAAGTTAATAGTTGTCTACCGAAAGCGGAAAAGAATGATAGCACATTGGAAGCATAATGATTTGAAATAACTATTATTTACTAAGTTTAATGAATGAATATTTTTTAACTGGATAATAACTGTTAGACTAGTAGACATCTCTAATAATTCGCGAAGAACAACAATAGTATGAGGAAAAACAGGCCCTAAACGTAATGAACATGAACTTTATCCATCACAATGTTATTAAGATGAAAGTAATTTCAAATTATTTTTACAATGTTTTAATCAATACCAACACGTTCAAAATGTTTGCAAAAAATTCTTGTTTTGATTTTCATCAAATGGTGACCAAATCCTTACCAGAGTTTTCAATGAATAAATGTAAATGTAACTCAGTTTTTCCCATGAAAAACACATTAATTCGGAAATTCATGCAAAAATTAAATAAAAGTCGGACCTTCATAAACATGAAGAATTATTCGCAAATGAATGACAATATTTTTGAAATTATAATCTTTAGAAAATCATGCTTCAAATAGTTTTTTTTGTTATTATATTTTTTACCCCCACTTCCACGTAAATTCATGAAATTTCACGAAACAAAATTGTGTAGCGAACATTTCATTTATTAGGTAAAAGACGCAATAATCATTGGAGAATAAAAATCATCTGTTATTTTTTTATTTTATTTTTTTCAAACAGTTGGCTTTTTTTAAACTCTGCTCCAAATTATAAAATAAAAATGCAATAAAATAATATTATTTAATTAGATAAGCTTTTAATTACTTTTCTAAATAATATATATTAAGGACATTATCAATCGGTCAGTTAAGTGCCAGACGAGATACACACTTGGGTGATCATGTCTCGAAAGTGAAATGATTGAGTGGTCAGAAGGTAATCCCGCAGTAGATTGCTATTACTTTCTGTGGTAGACTGTTTGCTAGCCAAGGCTATAGCACCCAATCTGTCCTGTTATTTGACCCATAACTGGCGCGAAGACACTGGTAAATAACTTCTCTAAGGATATTTGCACGTAGTCCAAAGAAAGTTTTAATTAATACTGAAATTTTAGAAGAATAGTTTTCACTTTTTTGTTTTTCTTTTATAATTTATAAAATTACAAGGTTTGTTTCATTGTATATGGCCCATCGTTTAAAAAAAATAGGCATGTTTATAAAGAATATACGAAATTCATTTCAAATGAATGGTGTGAGATTTCACTAAATATAATTTTTACTTAACAATATCACCTAACCGGTGCAGAATATTGATTTATAAATCTATACATTATTCGAATTAAACTTTTAAAATAAAAGAATACAATTCTTGGAAAAATTCATTATTCATTGAAAAAGAACTTTTTCGGAAGGAAGTGATGTCCATATCTTTTTTATAGCAAGGCTTTTCTACTTAATGTCTTAGTTTGATTGCATTTTTATTATGTTTTAGAGCAGAATTTTGGTAAATGTGTAACTGCTTGAGATAAAGAAAAAATTATCTACTTCCTCTAAATTGTCTTGGGTCTTTTATTTTTTATTTTTTTTCAACTAATATGAATACCAAACTGCATACATGTTTAAAAACCATACAGATAATTTAATTCATTTTTGAATAAATCCTGAAAGTTTCATTAAAATCCAACATTTATTTGAATTTTGAAGGAATTTTCAAATCAAGTTTATATGGTTTTTATTTTTTTTGTCTTTTCCAAGGTTTGATTTGTTGTCTTCATTTTTATTGCCATGTTTATGATGTTTTGTCCGTCGTATATTTTGGCGTTCTTCTTTCTCAAGGACACATGGCACAGTAGATATAGGCAATTGTTAGTTCCTGTGGGTTCAATCCCAGGCTACTGCAGTTGTGAACAAATAAGTTAAAATCTTCAGTTAAAGGTAGATAACTACATGACATCTGGAAGTGGCATCGCACTTGGAATGAGAATGATATATTCCAGAGATTGAAATAAAGGGTTTGGTTCGAAATTTCTAGCACCTGAAAAAGTTTGGGCTATATAACTTTGTAAACATGTCATTAAAGATGAGGAGAACAATCTGAATGATGTATTCTCAATAATGTAAACATTACCTCATCTGAGAAATATCGTCAGTTACATAGTTTTTTTCCCCAGAAAATGTGCTGAATTTTATACCAGTAATTTTATTAATCAGCTGTCGAAGTAAAAACATGATTTTCGTCTATCTGTTTAAAAAAAACAGCTATTTCAATTATAAAATTTATTTCTATCAAGCTTATGGCCTTTATCATGGTATGTGTGCTTTTAGTAAAAACGTTGAGGTAACGAAATAAAATGAAACAAAAAATGAATTTTTAAAAATGCAACTCTTACTTGAAGCTTTTCTGTTCCAATTTCAACAGACTAAATTTAATATTTACAGTAATCAAAATCCTTTGCTGTATTTCAAAAATTAGTTGAAAAATTATTAAGACTTAAAACATTTTGATTAAAATTCTTCCTAAAATAAAATATACTTTACTGAAACTTTATTTGAAGAAATTAACTTTTATCTCTTACGTGTATATTTTTCAGGAAATTTCATTCAGAATCGAGGGACATGTAAAAAAATATATATATTCCAACAAGGTATTTCTAAAAATAAAAAATATTGCAATAAACGCTAGTGTCGATCTAAGACGTTAACTTCAACTTCCCTTCTATCTATGCTGTTCGTTGCCCTTTCCTTTTCTTTCTCTTTCTGTTTACCAATTTTCTTCATTTAATTACATTTTTTTCATAAGGCTTCATTATTTTAACTATATTTCTAATATAACACTATAACAGGTTATGTTTTAATTTGTATTAAAAGCATGATTTACAAATTATTTATTACCTTAAATATATCCAGTTTTATTTAAAACTAAATTTTAAGGTTAAATTTCAGTCATGTTTTTATAAGAAAGCAGATGAACTGCAATAGACGCTGATGTCGATCTAAGACGTTAATTTAATTTCTCTTTATACTGTTCGTTCTCTTTCCCTTTTTTCCCTTTCTATTCATCATTTGTCTATATTTTTTTCTTTCTCTCTTCGGGATTTTTTTGAATGAGCGAGGAATTGTTTTTTTAGATGATGTTACCAATGTCTATTCTCGACAAAGGCATGTGACTGTCTATGCGTAAATTTCGGGATTATTTTAAATATTAACTGTTGGATTTTACAATTATTTAATTTGTTTTAAATCATTTCTAACACGTTCGAAATTGATAAAAAAATCCCTTGTTTTGTTTATTTTTTTTGTTTTGTTTCTTTTTTCGTCAGCTATCCATTAAAAAAATTCCTATGGATTAGCACAGTTTTTTCCTGTAAAAAACTAAAACACGTTAATTAGGGAGTTTTTGGTAATATGAAATAATTGCCTGATTTTATTGAAATTCTCAAGACCTATTAAAATGAAGTTTTTAAGATGATTATTTTAATAAAATCTTGGTTAAAAAATTTCCATCTGTTAACCCCACTCCAATTATTGAAATTTCTTCAAATTCAATACTACCCAGAAACATTGTTTCATTATTAGTTAAATGAAGAACTTAGTAAATATAAAGCTTTATCTCCCCTAAATCGCTGTAATGAAACAAAATAAAAACCTGCATAGTATGAAGAAAAAAATTAGAAACGTACTTCTTTCATTAAAAAGTTTATGAAAGATCAAAATAGTTTGAAATTTTTAATTCCTTACACGTTCGAACATTTGGTAAGAAATCTTGTTTTTCATGTTAGCGGGTAACCAAATCCGTACGAAAGTTGAAAACGTAATTTTGCAATTAATTTTGTTTCTATGACCAACATATTTTGGAAATTCTAGCAAAAATCAAATTGTCGGATTTTAGTAAAACGGCGAACCTGAAGTATACTACCACCACATTTATTTTCGCCGTTTTTCAATTTTTTCACAGCAGTCCTATTGATTCTTAACTCTAGATTCCAATTAGCAAATAAAATTTGGAGAAATTGCAATATCTGAACAAATAAATTTGTGGGGGTCAGTTTCTCATACAACGTTAAATTAAATCGAACCTCCATTTCCAATCCAAACGCTTTGGGGTCGCTTTTTATGTGAACTCTTTTTGGGACGAGTTTTTGCCCTTTTGTTTTAGATTTCGGGTCGATTTGTTTTTTGGCCTTTTTGGAACGAGTTGTCTTTCTTACGGTTTCTTAACTTACGATGGCATCTTCCTCTAAATCTCCAAGAATGGCTCTATTAAAGAAGTTCGAAAAGGATTCAGTCATTGAATATGCGTATGCCCAAAAGTTAATTGTACATAGTAAGTTGTGTTCCTCTGGGCATGCTGAAAGTTATGTGCAAACTTCAAAGCGGATAAGGTTTGCTGGAGATGTTCCAAATGCAAAATAGAATGTCCGTTAGGAATGGGACATTTTTGATAAGTCCAAATTATCTGTATGATAAATTTGGCCCCCCCACCCAATTTGTTTAAATATTGAAACTTTAGCAAATGTTTTACGTCGTTGTTAAAGTTTCAGGTGTAAGAAGTAAGGCTTAACTTAAAAAAAAGTCTCCAAAAATTTATAATGTACAAAGTTACAGTTGTTGACGGTAATGTCATACCGGCGACTGTTTTCAAAATGGAGGATCGATTTAGTATAGGGTTGTATGAGAAACTGACCCCCCCCACCAATTTGTTAAAATATTGTATTAAATTTTTTTTTTTAACGTAAAGCTTCGGGGATAATCTATAGGACTGCGGTGAAAAAATTGAAAAATATTGAGCGAAAATAAACGTGGTGGTAGTATACGTAGTCCACCAGTTAAACTTGCAGGACTTATTCAAAATTGAATGAAATGATCTTTAAAATTATTTCTATAAGTCTTTATATACTTCTGTTACCCACCTCCATAAAATTTTAAATTAAAAATTTCTTGCGAAAATTGGTTTTATGAGTTAAACGCAGGAATCTTTGTGGAATGCAAACAATTAAATGTTTTTAAAAATTTTGACTTTATTTCTGAAAATCTGCTCTTAATAGTAAAATTAAAAATGCACTATAACTGATATTTAATTTGATAACCTTTTTAATTGTTTTAATATATCATATAAATTAGAGAAATTAGTCAGAAGAAAAAGTTTCAGTTAGTAATGACATTTTAAAATTTGTTTTCATTTTTTTAAAATTATAATAATTTATAGTTTCAAAAGAATTTTAAACATACTTCAAAGATTTGTTGCTAGTTTATAAACGTTGTAAACAAAATTTAGATTTAAAGTTTCATACAAATCGTTGTGCCTTCCTGTTTGTTTCAGGGTTTCTTCCTCTTAGAGGGAAACATTTGTATACTTGCGATCGCCAAACACTCATCTTGCATCTCACACCTGTCTAATCTGTATATACATTCGGTAGAATGGTTAGACAGTTGAATTATGTGTTTAAGAAAAACTTTTCTTCTAAATTTTCTGCTACAAATAATTCTACATACCCGCCTGAGAAACACATACATTTGCGTCTTACATTAAAAGATTTGAGGATATTTATGATACAGGGTTTAATGTTGCTCGGAAAGACTATCGCTACCCCTTTTTTAGTCCAGAAGTCATTTTCACTAGGCTTAATTGAGGGTGGGGATTTTATCGAGAATTGAGCTTGAAATGCTTATTTACAAATTCCTGTTGAAGAGTTCATTTCGAAATGATGTACGAACACAAATCCTGGATTAGATAGATTAAATTCGAACGTTTACCATTTGGTATCAATGTAGCGCCAACAATATTTCAACAAGTCATAGATACCATGCTGGGTGGACTTGATTTTGCAGTTGCTTATTTATACGATATTCTAATGAAAAACCAAAGCAGAGTCTAACATAGGGATCTTGTACAGTTTTTCCAAAAGTACTATTTCAAAACGAAAAAGACCAAATGTAATTTTTTGCATGGAAAAAAATCAAATACGTAGTAAACATAATTGACAAGGATGGTAGAAGACTGAATCCTGAACAGGCTATCATGATTAATGACATGCCGGCGCCCAATAACATCGGTTTATTACAGAGCTTCCGAGGACTAGCAAATTATTACCAGGCATTCATAGTTCGTAAGGCGTAGGTGCATGCATTCTTCATAAAATGACTAGAACTATAAAAAACCGATAACGCATGCTTTGAAAGCTTTGCTTCCTGTAGAAAACAAATCATTCTGAGAATGAAAGAAAGCACTTGATATCATATTCACTGTTGCAAAGTTACACCCCCTATATTTCTAGTCGGCAATTCTCTCTACAGACAGACCACAAGCTATTACTGAGCATTTTTGGCACAAAGAAAGGTTTGCCTATACACACAGCGAACAGACTTAAGCGATCGGGTACAATGATGTTGAATTACAGTTAAAAAATTGAGTACGTGTCAACGCAAAAATTCGGCCATGCAGCTGGTGTGTCAAGAGTAATTCCCAAGTACAAAGAACCACTGAAAGTTTCAGTGTTTGCCTCCCTTCACTCTGAAGGAGAATTAAATCTACTCTATGCAAGACTGCAAGGGAATTTCCAGTGACACTGAAATAAAAACAAATTTTTGGCCATGAGGAATATATCAATTTATTTAGGAAATAAAAGCTACGGACGCTTTTCCGATATGTGATGGGGTGTTATTATGAAGGGGAGATGTTTTGATTCCATATTGCCATTAATACCCCAAAAAACACATTTTGAAAGATTTTCAGGCTGGCCATCCAGGGAGTACTAATATGGAAAGTTTGATGTATAGCTATGTCTGTTGTATTTTAAAATAGACAACTAATCTTTTTGGGAGATGGCTATTGTATAAAAAACTGGGAATATAATTTATATGGTAAAGTGTCCACAATTTATACATAAGACACTTAAATTAACTTAGGAACCGCCTAACTGATGAGGCTGGTAATGGGTTTCCTGAGAAAAAAGCGATGGGTGTAATATGACACTATTAACATTCCAACCCTTCTTAAGGCTCACCAAATGGGCTGTTCGAACAGAGAATAAAGCAACTAAGTTAGCAGTACTCTATCCAAAGCGGAAAAGAATGATAGCAGATTGGAAGCAAAATCAATGATTTGAAATAAGTATTATTTACTAAGATTAAAAAATGAATTTTTTAACTCGACAATAGCTGTTAGACTAGTAGATATCACAACTACTTCGCTGAGACAAACAGCATAGTATGAAGAAAAAAGGCCCCAAAATGAAAATGAAGTATTTCCATTACAATGTTATTATTAAAAGGAAAGATGAAGGTATTTTAATTATTTTTAGAATGTTGGAATCAATACCAACAGGTTCAGAATATTCGTAAAAAATCCTTGTTTTCATTTTCCTCAAATGGTGCCCGAATCGTTACCAGAGTTTTCAGTGGATAAATGAAAATGTAACTCAATTTTAACGTGGAAGAACACATTAATTTGGAAATTCTTGCAAAAATCAAATAATTGTCGGATTTTCATGAAAATTTCAGGAATCATTTACAAAGGAATTTCAGTATTTTTTAAATAATTTTTAGGAAATCCTGGTAAAGAGTTTTTGTTTCTTTTTTTTTTTTTTTTTTTTTCGGTGTGTGTGTGTGATATTCGTTATTCCCACGTAAATTCATGGAATTTCACGAAATAAAATTTTGTAGCAAAAATTTCATTAGGTATACGCATGACTCATTGGAGTATATAAATCTGTTATATTTTTCAAAATAGGTGGGTTTTTTTTAAACACTGCTCCAAATAGTAAAATAAAAATGCATCAAAATTATATTATTTAATTAGATGAGCTTTTAATTGCTTTTATAAATAATATATATTAAGTATATTAACAATCAAGTGCCAAACGTGATACATACTTGGGTGATCATGTCTCGAAAGAAATGACTGAGTTGGTAAAAGATAATCCCGCAGTAGGTTGCTATTACTTTCTGTGGTAGACTGTTTGCCAGCCAAGGTGATAGCACCCAGTCTGTCCTGTTATTTAACCCATAACTGGAACGAAGACACTGGTAAATATCTTCTCTAAGGATATTTGCACGTAGTCCAAAGAAAATGTTTTCACTAATACTGAAATTTGAAAAGAATAGTGCAGAATTTTAAGAGATTTATAAATTTGTAAATTCTTCTAATTAAACTTTTAAAATAAAACCAAACAATTCTTGGAAAAATTCATAAGTCTTTGAAAAAGATTTTTCTGAAGAAAATGATCTCATATTTTTGCTAAAAAGAAAGACGTCTTTTCTATATAATGTCTTAGTTTGATTGCATTTTTTATTCTGTTTTACAGCAGAATTTTTGGAAATGTGTAACTGCTTCAGATAAGTAACAAATTATTTACTTCCTCTGAATTGTCCTGCCTTTTTATTTTCAACTAATATAAATATGAAAGCGCACAAATTTAATTTGTAAAATCTTTATTAAGTGAGGATAACAGATGTTAAAAAATGCAGATAATTTAATTTATTTGTGAATAAATCCTGAAAGTTTCATTAAAATTCAACACTTATTTGAATTTTGAAAGAATTTTCAAATGATGTTTGTCTTTTTTCTTTTCCATTGTTTGATTTGTTGCCCTCATTTTCTTGCCATGTTTATGATGTTTTGTCCGTCGTATGCTTTGGCGTTCTTTCTCAAGGACACATGGCACAGTAGATATAGGCAGTTGTTAGTTCCAGTGGGTTCAATACCATGCTACTGCAGTTGTGAACAAATAACTTGAAAATTTCAGTTAAAGGGAGATAAGTACATAGCATCAGGAAGTGGGATCGCACATGGAATGAGAATATATTCCTGTGATTGAAATAAAGAGATTACTTCGAAATTTCTAGCATCTGAAAATGGCTGGGCTATATAACTTTGTAAACATGGCATTAAAGATGAGAACAGTCTGAATGATATAAATATTACCTCATCTGAGAAATATTGACAAGTACATATATTTTTTTACCAAAAAGATGTGCTGAATTTTGTATTGCTAATTTTATTAACCAGCTGTCGCAAGAAAAACAATTTCCGTCTATCTGTTTAACATTAGCAAATATTTTGATGATAAATATTTCTTTCTATTAAGTTTGTGGCTTTTTTTATCAGGTATGCGTGTTTTTAGTAAACATGTTGAAGTATCTAATTAAAATTGAATTTTTAAAAATAGAACTCTTTCTTGAAGCGTTAAATTTACTTCAAATTTCAATAGAATTGATTTAATGTTTACTGTAAACAAAATCCTTTGATGTATTTCAAAAATTAGTTTCAAAAATTAGTCTTTTTTTTCCGAAAATAAAATATATTTTACTAGAACATGATTGGAAGAAAGTAAATTTTATCTCTTCACATTCATAATTTTTTGGAAATTTTATTAAAGATCGAGGAACCTGTAAAAAATATATATTCTAACAAGATTTTTCTAAAAATAAAAAAATTCTAAAATACATATCTTCTGAAATGTGTTGTAAATTGAAGATCTGCGTTAGAATTCCAGTTGAATTTGTTGCATTCAGTTATGCGCAAATAACCTTGGAAAGGTATTAATCCATCTTTCCCCTAGCTATGGGTTAATTAGCAGGAGACTTGATTCTGAAATCTTGGTTGGCAACCAGTCTACTGCAGATTGTAAAGGTATCCTACTGCAAGAAAATCTTCTGCTCAGTCAGTCATGTCTCTTTTGAGACACGATTACCCAAGCATGTATCACATATGGCACTTAACTTTTTATTTTTTATTTAATCATATCACTCCAAGCGAGGCATTTTACTTCCACTGTTTTGCAGGGGGTTACATGGAAAGTTATGAGAAATTGACAGGTTATAGGGGGTGTTAGGAAGTGGGTGAGAGAGGATGCTGGTTAGTGAGATAGGAGATGACTATGGACTTTACATCTAAATTCTTGGAGCTTACAGCTGTCGGGAAAGCAAGTAAATTGAAGGGATTCCACAGGCGGGAAGTGCGAGAAAAGAAGCTGATTGAATAAAATGTGCCTTTAGAATTTATTGGTTTCACAGTAAAAATGTGGGACCCAGTTGCTAATTTTGTGGCTCGAGGAAATCTATATTTATATATATATATATATATAGTGAAAATATTTATAAAAGAGACACAAGGAAGCCACATTGTGCCGGTGAGAAAGTTTCTGTATCTGACCTGCCAAGTTGGGATCTATTACATTACAGATTGTTCGTTAGATTGTGTCAAGGATACCTAGGTGGATAGCAGGGGCACCTGAGCAGATATGGCAGCAGTATTCAATGCATAGGCGGAGAGTAGATTTATGTGCAGGATTGTTTCAAGCGGAATAAACTTCCTGGTCTTACAGAGAACCGACTTCTTTAGCAGCGTATTTAGCTATGGAGTCTATATAGTCATTCCACTTGAGGTCTGTTGTGAGAGTTAAGCCGGGGAGACGCAGTGTTTTGCTTTTAGGGAGACTATATTGATTCATGCTAATGGTGGGGTGGGGTAGGAGCGATTGTCTGTGGTGTTTAAAAATAGCAACATTGCTTTGGAAGCATTAATAATCATGAGCCATTTCTTATCTCAGTCCGCCATGGATCGGAGGTCCTTTTCAAGCTCTGCATCAAGGCTTGCTTTGTCAGTCTCAGCAGATTTTTGATCGATGTGAGAGTAAACTGTAGTGTCGTCGGTGTATATGCCTACTTGGGATCTTATATCTGAGAAATCGTTAATGTAGATAAGGAAAAGCATTCGAACTAGAATAGTCTTGAGGAACATTGGCGTTCGTATGATAGTCTTCGAAGACATGTCCGTTCAATACTACATTCATTGTGCAATTTGAAAAAAATTAGAAGATAACGCAAACTTGAATTAATGTATATTTTTGGTATACAACTTTAGGTTTTTATTCAAGTTACAACCTTTAAATTTTTGTGTGGATACAGGAGCAGACTAGCTGAATTCTCTTCACTGTGGAATGCTAGTAGTAAACGAGCCTATCCCTTCTGGACTCAAGTGGTCAACTCCTAGCGTCTTCCTCTTTTTAAATCTCCTCACAAATCTACTGTCCTTAACTCCTACTCTTACTCCTACCAAAAGAAACGGTTCCTTATTATGCCACCCCATTTTGAATTCTTGTGTCTATAGTTTTCTATTTTTAGAACACTCGCCATATTATAAGCCATAACAGAATGCCCCCCTTAGAACGCAGTGTACTAATAATAATAGTACTCGTTATATTTCTTCCAGGAAACTTTTCATTCTGAACGAGATTTGGTATTTATCATGGGAGAATCTTCTTTATTTCTTGTATTTATTTCTTGTTCTGAATCACTAAGCGTTTTGTTCTTATTCATTTTTCTTCTACTTGTTTCTCTACTATTTGTTTTTGTACTTCTATATATGGTTTCAACCTGTCCACAGAAAATTGAGTATCCATATCATTATTTATCTTAACCAGAAAATATTTAGGTGTTCGCTGAAGGACTGTGTAGGGACCTGAATAGGGTGCCTCCAATGGTCTTCGAACACGATCCACTCTAATCCAAACTTTATCACAAGTTTGAAGCTGTTCTGGGACATGAGATTTTGCGGACTTATTAACTCTTTTGGTGAAGTCTCTCACATCAACTTGTGACATGGTTTTATGTAAATTTCTTGTGAACATTTGAGTTATAGCCTCCTCGCTTGTGCTATCTATTAGTAGCTGTGGGAGCAAACATTGCGTCTCTGTAACAGCATAAAAAGGAGAAAATCAGAGCTACTGGGCATACTGCGAATCCCAAGAAGTACTATTGGAAGAAGTGAGAGCCAGGACTCTTTTCGTGCTATAATAGCAGTTTTAATGGTCCTGTGCATTCTCTCAATCAAACCATTACATCGTGGATGATAAGCTGTCGTACGTAGTCTATAAAAACCAATTATTTTTGTTACATCACTAAACAACTCACTTTGAAATTGTCGGTTTCTGTTGGTTATAAAATGCAGCGGGACACCCCACCGTGTGACCCGCGTGTCTATAAATCCTCAGCTACACTAGCTGCAGTGATTTCGTTGATGGGTTGTGCTTCTACCCAACGAGTTGTGAGGTCAATACATGTCAGGATTTATTTATACGGGCTGATGTAACTGCTATTTTGCTGTTTGCTGGTGGAGTGGTCCTACTATATCTATGTGGAATGTGTGAAATCTAGCTGATGGTATTTCTAATGTCTGTATCGGTAATTTTGTATGTTTGCAGACTTTTGCTTGTTGGCAGGCTGTGCATGAAGCACAAATGTCTTTGATTTATCTATATTTGGCCAGTAATATCTAGCTTTAATCATCTTAATGGATGATTTAATGCCAGGGTGATTTATGGAATGGATACTATAGAATATGGACTCACGCAATTTAGATGGAACAAAAGGTCTGGGGTAACACGTTGATAAGTCACACCATATAAATTGGTTATCTCCAAGTATGGTGAAATTTTTTAAGTCCTGAAAAGATTGAATTTCTCTATCAAATGCCTGTGCTTCTGCAAGTGCAGGTAAATCACACGCATCTATTTGTACAGCAAGAGTTGGTCGGGACAGACAATCAGCAACTATATTCTGACTACCTTTTACATGTTCAATATCTGAAATAAATTCTCTCAGGATAGCTAATTGTCGTTGTTGACTGTCTGATTTAGCGGGGTTTAAACTATAAAATGCATCACACAATGGCTTATGGTTAGTTAAAAGTAGCATGAGGTGACGGAAGTGCAGCACTGACAAATAAGCTGCTAAAAGTTCGATCGAATGTAGAATATCTCATTTGTGTTTGTGTTAAATTTTTAGAGAAAAATCCGATCGGTATTGGATTTCCTTCTACCATTTGGTGCAATACCGCATCGATAGCATAATTACTACTGTCAGTGACTACTTGATAATTTGTACAGTTAGGTTCAGGGTGAGCTAATGAGGATGTATCATTAAGTTCCTTAATTACAGAATTGAAATATTGTCGTTCAGATTCATTTCATGTGAACGAGCCTTTAGGGGAAAAGCTCATTCTCTCAGATAGGGGGAAGACTCTCTGAAAATTTTGGTATTAATTTTCTATAAATTCCTACCATTCCATGAAATCTGCGTAGCCCTTTTGTGTCCTTAGGGTAAGGAAAAGATTTTAATTCTGTTTTACTAGTTGTAGGTTTAATGCCATCTACGCTAATATGAAAGCCTACGGCATATAATTATTCATAAAGACCAAATGGGGTGGTGAGAGCACTTTTTGCTACATCGTCTGGATGCATTTTAATTTGGTGGTAGGCTGAAATCAAATCGATTTTGGAGAATCGTCTTTAGTTCGCAAGCTTTGCTGAAAAGGTTTTTATATTTGGTATAGGGTACCTATCAGTCTAGGTTATGCTATTGAGTGAAAGCTAGTCTTCACAACATGTAAACCCTCCGCTTTGTTTAGATACTATATGTAGTGGGCTAGACGCTCGCTTTTGGAAAGGGAGATCACCCCGTCTTTTTATAGGGTTTTAAATTCGCTACGCGCGGCTTCCAGTTTTTCTACATTAAGCCGCCTGGGTTTTGCAAATACCTATGGCTTCCTGTGTCAATTCAGTGGTAGACGCCGCAGTGTTTTTTGTTACTATTTTCATGTGGTGTGATTAGGTTCGGATATTTTTCTTTAATCATGTTCCGTATGAATGACGGGAGTTCCGTTTCATTTACGACTAGATTCACCGTTGATGCAGATATTTTATAAACTCCTTCTCCGGGTTGTTATAGGATCGTAAATGGGTTTGTTACTTCAGTCTACTAGTAGACCAAACTTGTTGACGAAATCCAGTCCAAGGAGTGGGTTGGTGATATCAGCGATCACGAATGACCAAATAAAAGATCTCCTTAAACTGGGTATTCCACTTTCCAAACTCGCTTGTCCGTAGCATTTTATTTTCTTCCCATTTGCAGTGGACAGTGATATGGGAGTCGGTTTTAATGTAATACCATTTTCTGCAGAAGTTGGTAATATTGAGATACTTGCGCCAGTATCTAAAATAAATTTTAATTTGGTAGCCCCTAATTTTGCGGTAATTTCTAATAGCGGCGAACCTCGTGGGACTGAACTTGTTCGACCTATTAGTTTTCCGAATCACTACCTGTAGGTGTTGCTGGTCGGGAACTAGGCAACATTTGTAGATTGTTCTTTTTGGGCCAATTACACCCATGTGTTCTGACATTATTGGCGAAATAAATATGTGCTCTGCAAATCTTTGTCCGTAGGTTATTCCGATACGGCCTGACATTTAGTGGCACTGAAGTGTCTTGGCTGTATTTTACTTTATAATTTATTTGTGAGTTATTCTTAGTAAATAAGGGTCGCTGAACAACAAATGCCTTATTGTTATTGAATAATGGCATCAGTTCATCTGCTAATCTGCCAAGTTGGGTATGGTTTAAATCTTTTTGTGAGGCTATTACTGGAGCTATTGTTGACGGTAATACCTGCAGGAATTTGTGTCTCACAATGTCGTCGCTAATACCTATCCGTTTAGATACGGATAGCATTTCGTGCAAATATGTCGACGGTCGTCCTGAAATAGTCGTAGCCGACATTAATCTTTCTGGAAGCTCCGGTTTTGTTTGTTAGTGAGCTTCTATCAGTCCGTTTTATTTCCTCGTAGTCTTGTGATGCGAGGGTAGCATTTGGTAGTTTACCCACTTCTTCGGCTGGTAACGATGATATTACTGTATAAAACTTTGTTTTTCGATGCTGTCAGATTTCGTAAGTGAAACTGGGCTTCTAATATCTGTAACCATCCATTTACAGCAGTTTCCATGAATTCCAGTGCCTTGATATTGACTTGATGAGTCGTTTTTTCTCCTGTCTGCTTCATTTACCCTTTTATGTATATATATATATATATATATATATATATATATATATATATATATATATATATATGAGGTTGATTTCTGCTCGTTTGTCTTGGTCACCACTGTTGTTACTCGGTTTTGGTACAGTTAGAAGATAACACAAACTTGAATTAATGTTTATTTTTGGTATGAAACTTTAGGTTTTTACATCAACTGACAATCTTAAAATTTTTGTGTGGATACAGGAGCAGACTAGCTAAATTCTCTTAAATGAGCCTATCCCTTCTGGACTCAAGTGGTCAACTCTTAGCGTCTTCCTCTTTTTAAATATCCTCACAAAACTACTATCATTAACTCCTACTCTTACTCCTACCAAAAGAAACGGTTCTTTATTTTGCCGCCTAATTTTGAATTCTTGGGGTCAGTGTGTCTATCTTTTCCTCTTTATAGAACACTCGCCATTTTATAAATTATAACACGTCTGTGGGCCGTGAGATATTGAACCACCTCAGCAAGAGGCAGACAAGTAGTAGTTATGGAAATTGAAGAGAACAGAGGAGAGTTCAGGGGAACAATTCTTCAGAACAATGATTCCGTCGCCACCGCTCGCTTTATGGTGGTTAAGCTTTGTAATTATGTCGGAGATCACCGAGGGGTAATGTGGATGTCATTCAGTTTGGCTTCATTTTGGGGTGGGAAGTTGTGTACAGATATTCCAGAAGAGATTTCGATCAGCGATGGTAACAGCAAGCGAGTTAGAACCAACGGGATGAGTAGGATTTAAGTTTCAACTTCCTGGCTGGGATGAAAGCTTCGATGAATGAGTTCTAATCGGCACTTTGGTAGCAGAAAGATTTTCTGCTAATCTGAGGTTCTACAGTGGAGTGGAAGGAGGTGGTTAACAAATCACTGCATGGTCAGTTTCCGACGGGGCAGAGTTCCTTGACATTGCAAGTGTCAGGGATGGAAGTAAAACAAAGATCTAGGAGTGAATCCTATATATTAGGGTTACAAGAGAAATGCGTGGGGAACTCTACCACTTGTGTAAGGAAAAGAGTGGTTAAAAGATTACTGGTGTGGACAGTAGCAAGATCTGTGACAGTTTTCAGCCACTTGGCGTGGTGGGCGTTAGTCACCAAACACAAATACATGGGCAGATAGATGAGAGGAAATAGACTTGTCAATATTATTGGAGATGTTGACAAGAATGGAACAGTTGAGAGATGAGGGAGAGCGGTAGAGGAAGAAGAGATAGCTAACTGAGCTTAGTAGTTTTTATTTTAGTTTTAATTCCATGCTATTAGATTAAATTAAATATCTAGTACGAAAATGGTTACATTTCAAAGCTTGACCCCCCCACCCCATAAAGCGAGTGGAGGTGACGGAATACAAATCATTTTCCTAAAGAAATGTGATCTTGAACTCTCCTCTGTTTTCTCTAAACTCTATAACAATTGCTTCTTGCTTCTTACTTTCCTGTCTGGTGGAAATCCTCCTCTGTGGTTTTTATATATAAAAATACCGGAGGTCACTCTAACCCCATTAATTATCGCCCTATCAGCCTCCTAGCAATCTTTGTCAAAGTGTTTAAAGCAATAATCAATGCAGAGGTGGTACAACATCTCACAGCCCCCAGACTATTCTCTGATAAACAAGATGCTTCCCGCTTCACCAGGTCTACATTTGATATGATCACGACCATTACTGAGGATATACACCAAAAGCTCGACAACAACATCTAAGCCCAAACTGTTGCCATAGACATCCCCAAAGCATTTGACAGTCTGGCCTGCAAGGTGCTGGGTTACAGTATAACTGGACAATAGTTTGATCTAATCCAGTCATTCCTTTCAAAACGCGAAAGGAAGGTAGTATTGAACGGACACGCCTTCGAATATTATCATGTTATTCTAAGTCCTATGCTTTTCCTTGTCAACATTAACGATTTCCCAGATTTAATTAGATCCCAAGTAGGATATACGCTTAACTGTAGCCCTAGACATCTCCAAAGCGTTCGACAGTCTGGCATACTGGCCTCCTATGCAATCTGCTGGCCTACTGTATAACTGGACAATTGTTTGACTTAATCCAGTCATTCCTTTCAAATCGCACAATGAAGGTAGTATTGAAGGGATGTGCCACCTATACTATTTTCATATATATATTTATTATTTTTAATATTATGTTTATTAATATTATTTAAGATATTTTTCTAAGGTTGTATTTTAATATTTTATTTCTCTTATCTTATTGTCAATTATTTTAACTACATTTTAATACTACTAGTGGTTATACTTTAATTTGTATTATAAAGTAGGATTTACAAATTATTTTTACCATGAATATATCTCGTATTTAAAACTAAATTTTAATGTTAAATTGCCATATCATGTTTTTCTAAGAAAGCAGATGAACTGCAATAGACGCTGGTGTCGATCTAAGATATTAACATTAATTTCTCTTTCCCTTTTCTTTTTCTTTCTATTCTTTCTATTTATCATTTGCCTCTATTTTTTTTCTTTCTCTCTTTGGGATTTCTTTGAATGAGCTAGGAATTGTTTTTGTCGATTACCGTTACCAATGTCTATTCTTGACATTGGCATGTGAGCATCTGAGGGTAACTAATTTTGGGATTATTTTGAATATTATTGTTGTATCTTTTGGGACTGACGAACAGCTTCCTACTGCTAAATACATATTACCAATGAAATTGTCGAATATCTAAAATTGCTAAAATATATATATTTGTACCAAAATTTTCTAAAAAGTAATTGAAAAATAATTTTCTTCATTTGTGAATAAATCCTGAAAATTTAATATAAATCAGACAATTACTTTATTTCTGCAAAAATTTCCTAAGCAGTCTGTATATATATTTTTTTTTTACTGAAAATCTAAACTAAACTTCTCATTAAATTTTTGGGCATTTTTTTCACGTTGTGCTATCATATTACAGCAAATCTTTGGAAGAACCTGCATTTATGTAGTTCATGCCAAATAACACTGATTAAACAATGATGATATTATTAAAGAGATAATATTTTAAATATTCTCATGATAACTCAACAGATTTAACGATATACAAAAATAATACAATGAAATAGATACATTTTTCCCCTGGAAAAAAAATTAATGGCTGAAAATGAATATTTAAAATGAAAAATCTTGTTTTTATTTTAGTTTCAATTACAAGCTAATAGGTTATATTTAATATTTCTAATAGGAAAACACTGCACTATATTTAAAAAAAGGATCTAAATTTACTGAAAATAGTTTTTATTTTAAATGACTACAATTGCTGATTTGAATGCCATTTTTATCCATCTTTTATATAATGTAATTATGTTTTCAAAGATAAAAATTACTTTTCTAAAAATGTATTTGAGGAAAATTAGCTGATTTAAAGTTTACTTAATCTGATTTGAAACAAATACTTTTCTTTTAAAATGTCAGAAATGCATTTTCATATGGCAGTAGCTGTTTATTTCAGGTGTTGACAGATAGAAGCTTAAATACTATTTTTCTACAGTGAACATCTCGGTAAAATCTACACGGTGAATAACATGAGGACCTTTTTATATATAATTTTTAACTATTGAATTCTCCTAAATATTTAGCAAATGATTCTCCATAATCTAAGGTTTTATGGAATTTCATGTACTTGGTTTATACTTACTGTTCTTGTAAATTTTATTTTCTGCTGATGTTATTTTTGGATATATCAGTTTTAACAAAAGTTAGCCTGTTTATACATGCACCAAATAATTTGAAACTCTTTTAAAATATTGATGTTTGATGAATTGCACTCAACTTTTATCTTTATAATTCGCAAATACAGTTTATACTTGTAAGCAATATTCCTTAACCATAGCAATGTAATATTAACATGTAAAGGATTTTTCATCAGCTCATTTTTCTTAATTATGTCTATAATATACCTTATTCATAAAATCAATAAAAAAAGCTTTTCTAATCAAATAATTTTTAGTTTCATTGCATTTCTAATTTTATGATTCAGAGCATAATTTTTGACTGTGTTTAAAAAGATTATTTAAATTTAACAGTTCTGCTTTTAACTAGTGTGAACATTGAGACAAAATTTAATTCTCGAAAGTAAAAAAAAGTATGGTGTCACGGATATAAGGAAAATTTTCACATGAGAAAGATAACTTAGATGGTGTTGAAAACTGCAAAAACGAAATGAACTTCACTTAGTAACAGAAGATGGTGACACTCATGAGTGTAACAAAGAAAGTAAAATGAAGGGAAAAGACAAATGAAAAATTTTAAAAACGTAGAGAAAGAAAAATAATTTTTGATTTCAGATAACCAACGAAATTTTTTTCAATTCTCTTATTGCCTGCACTTTACAAAACCTTCCACACAGACACGTTTCCTTACGTTTTTTTGTTCTCTAATAAATCTTAATTTTTATGTTTGTTGTTCATCACTATTTATTATTCTTAAGCATATTCTGAGCCTGCAAAAGGAACCATCCACTCCCAGACTAGAAAACCTTGGCCATATATTTTACCAACAAGCTAAACATTCCCTTCTAATTTCAAGTTTTATATTTGCAACTTAGTTGTCACAATATTTACTTGTAATTTTGTTTTATATCAGCAGATTACTAATTACCAGATTACAATCACCATCATGTTTTATACTAAGTGTATAAATAGTACTTCATTACTTGATATTTCAAATAGATTCTTGATTCTTAAACGGAGCTTTTTTTTGTCATTATCTGTCAAATTTCATGATTTTTTTTTTCTCATTTCAACATTTATATCTAAGTTCTTTTCTTGATTGTTATATACTTCATTTAATAAATGCTCTGCTGTTTGCTTAAATTAAGTGAAAATTGAGTTTGTTTACAAATGGAAAGAAAAGTTCATGGAAAATTTTAAATTTTAGAACTTTAAAATTTTTTCAGAATATTCACCATACTCACATATTGTTGAAAGTAAATTAAGATAAACTTATTGATTTTTGTTTTTTTTTATTGATTTTTTTTTCCTGATTGCTGCATTTTTATGTGTCTCCGTGTTGGACTAAACTTGTCATGTTGATAAATTTATGTTAAAATAACACATTATTTCATTTATTATTCATTGTCTCTTTTAAAATACATTTTACTTTTCTCGACAGGTGATTTGACTGAACAGAGAATCATTTTAATACAATTTGATATTATTTGTAAATTGAAATGAAAGAAAACAAGTATTTTGACATTCTGTTAACAACGGTTAAATATCTGCTGATATCAGATTGACGTTCTACCTTTACGTATTTATCTTATTTGAAGTGCCATATGCAAACATACACTGGAGAGAAATCATGTGATTTTTCTAGGTGTGTAACTTCAGTCACATTTGAAGCACTATATTCAAACGGTGAAAGTAGAAAGATTTCCTGAAGATTATGAATTCATCTGCTCATATACTTGACATTTGAAGTGTAATATGAAAATAAACACTGCAGAGAAAATATATTCTTGCAAAATTTGTCGATCTGCATATTCTAGCAAATAATCTTTGCTATGATATGTGCAAACACACACTGGAGAAGAATCATATTCTTGAGAAATATGCGGATGTACATTTTTGCAGATATCATTTGTGGTGCGCCACAGGCAAACAAACATTGTAGAGGAACCATTTTCTTTTGAGGTTTGTGGATCAGCATTTTTATGGAAATAAGCTTTTTAAAAAACATAGGAAAATGCACACTGGAAAGAAACCATATTTGTGTGAAACTTGTGGATCTGCATTTTCACAAAAGTCAAATTTGTTGCGCCATATGCGAACACATACCGGAGAGAAACCATATTTTTGTGAATTTTGTGGATTATCGTTTTCACAGAATTCGAGTTTGCAGATCCATAGGCGAACACATACTGGAGAGAAACCATATTCTTGTCAAGTTTGTGTATCAGCATTTGCACAACGTTCAAAGTTAGTGATTCATATGCGAACACATACTGGAGAGAAACCATATTCTTGTGAAACTTGTGGATCTACGTTTTCAGATAAGTCAAATTTGTTGCGCCATATGCGAACACATACTGGAGAGAAACCATATTTTTGTGAAATTTGTGGATTATCGTTTTCACAGAATTGGAGTTTGCAGATCCATAGGCGAACACATACTGGAGAGAAACCATATTCTTGTGAAGTTTGTGGATCAGCATTTTCACAAAGGTCAACTTTAGTGATTCATATGCGAACACATACTGGAGAGAAACCATATTCTTGTGAAAATTGTGGATCAGCATTTTCAGACAAGTCAAATTTAGTGAGTCATATGCGAACACATACTGGAGAGAAATCACATTCTTGTGTAACTTGTGGATCTGCATTCAAGTGTAAGTCATCTTTGGTGGAGCATATGCGAACGCATACCGGAGAGAAACCTTTTTCTTGTGAAGTTTGTGGATCTGCATTTTCAAGGATGTCCTCTTTGGTGTGCCATAGACGAACACATAGTGGAGAGAAACCACATTCTTGTGAAGCTTGTGGATCAGCATTTTCAAAAAGAGCAAATTTATTGACTCATATGCGAACACATACTGGAGAGAAACCACATTCTTGTGAAAATTGTGGAGCAGCATTTTCACAAAGAGTAAATTTAGTGAGTCATATGCGAACACATACTGGAGAGAAACCATATTCTTGTGAAATTTGTGGATCTGCATTCAAGATTAAGTCATCTTTGGTGGAGCATATGCGAACGCATACCGGAGAGAAACCATTTTCTTGTGAAGTTTGTGGATCTGCATTTTCAAAGAAGTCAAATTTGGTGTGCCATAGACGAACACATACTGGAGAGAGACCATATTCTTGTGAAGTTTGTAGATCTGCATTTACACGTAAGTCAAGTTTGCGGATCCATAGGCGAACACATACTGGAGAAAAACCATATAATTGTGAAACTTGTGGATCTGCATTTTCACAGAAGTCACATTTGTTGAAGCACATTCGAACACATACCGGATAGAAACCATATTTTTGTAAAATTTGTGGATCTGCATTTTCACAGAAGTCACATTTGGTGAATCATATACGAACACATACCGGAGAGAAACCACATTCTTTTGAAATTTGTGGTTCTGCAGTTTCACAAAGGGCAAACTTAGTTATTCATATGCGAACACATACTGGAGAGTAACCATTTTCTTGTAAATTTTTGGATCTACATTTTTAAATAGCACATTTATGGTATGCCATGTGCACATACATACACGAGAGTGACCACATTCTTGTGTAATTTGTTGGCATGCATTTTCAAGTAACCACATTCTTGCAAAATGTGTGAATCTGTCTTTTCGCAGAGGTCTGATTTTTAACCACCATATTCAAACACACACAGGCTAGAAATCATACACGTGATTTTCATGAATTTCTAACTTTAGCAATATCCTATATTATCTTCAGTTTTTATATCAGAAGTGACATTGTGTTTTAAATGATGTAAATATGCCTGCTCAGAGAAACCAGTATGCTCAGTGTCAACTTTTGGAGTTGGTATTTCCATACATATCATGTCTTATCTGACATATACAACACACACTCGTGTCAGCTGCATGTATGATGATTTGCAAATTTTATTAACTTGCAAGTATTCAATATTTTAGAATAACAAATAAAATACAAATATTTTTCTTATGGTTGTCAGATATATTTTATTTGTCCTAATCAACAGAAACATTCTTTCTCAGGGTCTTTTAATGTAATGTATTTATAATCTTTACAAGTTAGTCGCTTTGGTTATTCTTCAAGTGGAATAGAGCAGATAAGTCTTTTTTGTATTGAATACACACGTAGGTAATGTAGTAGTCTGAATAAAGCACTTACTTTCCATCATGTATCTGGTTTTTTTTTTGTTTTTGTTTTTTAATTTACATATATTCAAACTGCCAGTATTTTTACTCTGCTCACTGATTCTGTTAATGCATTTTTATAGGTCAGCCATGAATAATTCCTTCATGTTACATAATGAACCTTGTTTAATGTTCATCTGATTGATTCAAATCTCTTTATTTTGGATGTTATTTTCAGAAGTCTAATACATTTTGGATATTTTAATTACATACTCATATTCAATAACAAGCATTAGACTACTGAAAAGAATCCATAACAATAACAATAAACATTTGTATATATATTGTTAAAAATGCATATACATAATAGTAAAATATAACATACACTTCCTCATATTTGTTTCAATGCAGATTAATTTAACTAATTAATATTCCTAAAATAATATTTAAGAGTATATTTTCTTTTTGAAAGGTTTTATTTTTAATAAAATTATTTGGTTTTAGTAGATCTGTCGATATGGCTAAAAAATATAGAAAGCTATAATGTAGAAAAATTCAAAGGAAATACAGTAAAGAAAGTTCTTTTCTCCTTTATCAAATGCTATTTCCTTTCCTTAATTCTTCCTTTCTCTATGCTTCCTTTGCTCCTTCATTTGTTCATTCATTCATTCATTCATCTGTGCATCAATCTATCATGGATTTGTTCTCACCAGCGATGTTGATATTCACGAAAGAATTATGAAATTTTCAAAGGTTTTGTTTTTGTTTCTTAGACTAGTTTTTCAATTTTTTCATTTTTCTATACGCCAGTTTTTATTTACTTTAATTCTTCCTGTGTGTTTGATTCTTATTTCAATTTTACTTTTGTTATCTGTGTTACTTGGATCATTTTGTTTGCTTTTCTTTCTTAAGCATAAATTTATTTTTTAAATCTATTTTTGTTTTTTGTTTTTACTTATTCACTTTTCTAAAATTTTCTGTTGTTTGTTTTCATAATTTTTCTGTTTGTGACTCTTAACCAGAATGTCTCCTCACGAGCTGTAACAGCCAGTCAGCCAATGCTCAACTTTTCCATAGATGGGTAGCAGACAGGCCCTAAAATAGAACCCTGAATATTACAAGATGCAACAGGACAAGTACCATAACTTTATCACGGGAATTGTGCTACTGGACATTCCCTCAACTTTGACCTTTTAGTAATTGCCTCCAATTTCCCTGTTTACATCAAACATAAGATCGCGAAGATGGTGGGTGTGTCGGTAGAAGAAAATGGAGGAGGCACTCAAGTATTTCAACATTGTCGTAAGTGTTTGTTAGAACGTCAAATGCAATGTGGAGCATCCAAAATTCACGGATGATTTGTCAGTGAAGAGTCAAGCCGTTATTTGCCACCAAGGATATAAACTGGAAGGTGCCAATATTCTAGAAGTGTCTTTTTTAGATAGGCTTGATAAACTGACCTGCTGCAGCTGGACACTCTCCAATGTTGTGAAGGGTTGTAAATCTCACTGTGGTTTTGGAGCACCTTTAAAATTTGTTTCCTGATAAGGACTACTTGCCAACACCCCAGCTATCAACATTGAAAGAAGCACTGGTGCCCACTATCCTTTATGGTGGAAAGAAAAACCGAGGAAATAAAACGATGCCAATCCCTCTTCCCAGCAAGATATCCTATAGACCAAGAATCAGCAGAAAAAAAGCTGTAGCACCAAGAGAAAAGCCAACAGCAGCAGAAGAACTGTAGTAACAAGTCCAAAAGGAGCTGCCAGAAGAGCAAGAGAAGCAGCAACATCAGCAATGTAAAGAGGAACTGTCAGATTAGCAACAGCTAGTTTATCTGCATTAAAAGGAGTTACTATTGTAGCTGGACATGTACATGGTATGCAAGATGCCGCCACCTTGGTTCTTCATGTGTAAAAGTGGGGAAGAGAAAGGAAAAGTATTAAAAAATGTGGGTTGCATTAGAATTATCAAGTTTAGAGAATCTAGCCAATTATTAAATCAGAGAAATGGTATATTTTACAAGTGCCGCCATAGAAATAAATTTAAACTATCCGACACATAAAATCCCGGAATCACCACTGTCCGACACTCTTACCAACCCTCCTAAAGTCATTGATCATTAGTTGTTAAAATGTGCAAATCGATTGTAAAGAAGGTAGAACCCATCATTCAATAGGACAACCCATCTAGACTAACGATAACTTTATATTATATAATACGATGAGTACATACAGATAGATAGGTGAAAGAAATATCCTACCACAACTATGAAATGAAAAATACTCAAAATATCGACTTCAACATAAACACTTCCTCCGAGAGAAAGGAGGCACCCAAATATGAGACGAGATATGCCTCTTTAAGATTAAAGAATACGGGCTCCACTTAAATTTATGCATGATCCACAAAGCTTCTCATTTTTATGTATCATTTTTATGTAACATATTTTTATGTATGTTTTATGTATTGTGTATCATTGAAAGCATCAATATTCGAATAAATTGGCACCGATAAAGATGTGTACTTAGACTTTAGGTAAAATAGATATTATTTCCATCATATGGGGAAAACCTAATAAAGTGAAATATGTCACCCTTAGATAAAATCAATTATACAAGCTCGAAACTTTACTTCCATAATGTGATATTTCCACCAATATATAGATAAATCAACACCCAAATGAAGTAAAATGGTCTAAATACAGGGTAAAAAGGAATAATATAACTTGCGAAATACAAAAAAAAATACAATTAGAAAATACGACCAATTAATTTAGAATTTAAACGTACACAAACGCACTGGATCATGATACAGGGTCCTTGTACATGTGTACATAGTGACCTTATATAAATTATAAGTTACGTATATGGTGTGTGCTTGCATATGTGCTCATGTTGGTGTGCGTATGCACATATGAGGGTACTTATGTGTATGTGTGTATATATATATATGCGAATGTGGGTATGTATGTGTGTGTGTATATATAGATGTTTGCATGTGTGGACTTAAATACACTCATGACCAGAATTTTAAGACAAGTTAAAAATTTTAAAAAAAATTTGTGTACGGATAGATTTCAAACTCCTCCCACTTAAGGTTACCAATACTACAATCTAAAAGTTTATGGTAATAAAAAGCTATATTCCAAATATTTTATTTAGAAATTTACATTTTTATAAAATGAGGCGATTTACACATGATCAAAATTATAAGACCAGAGACAAACATTCTACGAAATTGTACAAAAAGTGTATGAAAACATTCAACAACCAAATTGAATAATGAGTTCTGCCTCCACTGCTTTTGATGACTTCAAAAATTCTGTCGGGCATGCTAGAAATAAGCGTTTTAATTAAGGTGCAGGGGATGTTGCTCCAGCTTCTGAAGATGGCTTCACGAATTTCAGTTTTTGTTGAATATTGTTTGCCATTCTGATAAACATCTCTTGTCAACCATGCTCAAACACTTTCAATTGGATTCAAGTCTGGTGAGCATGCAGGATGTCCCAAGAGATGAACCTCATTTTCTTGTACAACGGTCAAGGTCCGTCTTGCAGCGTCGATTGCAGCATTATTCTATTGGAATAACCATCCATCCACACACAAATGATATCCCTCCATCATCAATGATGCTTTTTGTAGCATGCTAACATAACCAGCCACTGTTTGACAACCCTGCACCACCAGGAGCTCCATCGACCCTCTGTAAGAAAAGGCACCCCCTTATCATAAGGGACTCTCTACCTCTATGACGTGTGGAGAAAATTTCAGGAGGCATGTTTTTGTTTTGCCAATATTGTTGGAAGACATCAGGACCATCTAGATTTAATTTTTTCTCATCAGAAAACAGGACTTTCTTCCACTTCCCAACGTCTCATGTTTGGTATTCACAACCAAACATTAAGCGGTCCACTTTGTGAGATGGAATCAGCCGAGTTATTTGTTTACGCTTTTTATTTACCATGCCTTTTTGTCGTAAGCGTCGTCTGATGGTTACGGGATTGCATTCCGCATCTGTGACTGCCTTAATTTGACTAGAAGAAAGTCCCCACTCTTTCATAACAACCCGTCTTATTCTCTTACTCAATGCAAGAGAAATTTTGGGGGGCCTACCAGAGGATTTTGCTTTTCCATAATTCTCACTGTTCTTTAGAATGTTGCAAATCAGTTTTACTGCGATTTACCTTAGCTGCGATCGCCCGCTGTGTCAAAACTTGCTTATGGAATTCTAGAATTTAAGAACGCTCAAATTTGTTAATTTTGCTTGCTTTAGGCATGGCAACAACTTTACGCAGCGATTGCTTCTCTCTAACTGAACTAAAAACATTGGAATTACCATAGATCTAACAATTTTATACCCCTGGTCTTATAATTTTGATCATGCGTAAATCGCCTCATTTTATTAAATTGTAAATTTCTAAATAAAATGTTTGTAATGTAGCTTTTTGTTTTCATAACCTTTCAGATTGTAGTATTGGTAACCTTAAGTGGGAGGAGATTAAAATCTTTGTAAAAAAAAAAAAAATTCTTTTTAAAGATTAAGGGGTCTAAAATTTTTGATGAGGAGTATATATATTTAATTACCTCGTATACATCGCGTATATATAAATATATGCGACATTGAGAATACGTCAACTAAGTTAACGTGATATGCAAGTGCGTATATACACCGCACTACGTGGACGCACGGAAACCCTGTGCTTCCGAAGAGTATATATGTATGAGTATGAAATCACTAAAAGCTAAAAAGATAAAAAAAAGAAGTCAGTAGATTTGAAAATTTAAACAAAATCTCAGGGTAATTATATGTGGGAATATATGCATAGGGATATGTGGATTTCAGTTAATGTAAGTGGGTTGACCTGACGGGGTCAAAGATAGAACTAAAATCAGGTGAATTGGTTTCTCTTAGCAGTAAGACTAGGCAAGACTGTCAAATAACATCACACGAATACTACCGACATTTGGGATATGATCTCTTTCTCCCCTTCACTCCAATTCCTACTTCCCCTCAAATATTGTCATTTACTCATTTATTTGAAATTTTATCTTTATTATTTTTATTATTTTTATGTTCCCTCTCCTTTTTCGAAAAAGGTCATTCCGGCAAGAATTTTATGCCAGATGGAGGAATATTGTAAAAGGGTCTGAGATGAGTTTTAAACTCATTGAAATGAACTATAGTTTATAACTATTACGACGTGTTGAGTTTTCCTTTATAAACTAATATATTATATAAGCGTTTCACCCCGAGCAAGGCATGTCACTGACACTACTGCGCAGGGAGGCTACACAGTGGAAAAAGGATGATTAAATATAGGAAATGTCAGAGGGTGGGTGATATTGGAGTAGATAGTACCTACTATCGCCCGGTCTCACACTCCACCCACTTCTTTTGGGCAGGAGTAGAGTTGAACGCCTTGTTTCTTGTTTATTCCTGTGATATATAATATACTTTTTCTTATAGTTGCTCTCTTCCAGAAATTAGCTCTGAAAAGTAAAAACAAAAATGCAATAAAACTCTGGCATTTTTTATTTAAACTTTTAATTGCTTTTATAAACAATATATATGAAGACTATTAAAGTCTAAAAAGAATTTCTTCAATGAATGATGAATTTTTACAACGAATTGTTTTTATTTATATTTTCCTAATCATTATAATTTATAAAGATTTTTAAAAAATCTTAAATTTCTTCTAATCTTTGTACTATTTTCTATGTTAAGTTAATAACTGGAGACTATAATTACGAACTGAAAATTGTGAAGGTTCTTACATATCTTCACACACTAAGATTTTTTTATATAACTTTTTTAGTGCATGCAATTATTTTTTATGGTAGGCTATAAATACCATATCATTAAAGACTTTTTTTTTACATGTTTTGTGTGTCAATTTTAACACTCGATAGGATTTTAAAATAATGCTATCAAGTGAATTTTAATTTTCATTACTAATTGCCTCATTTTTAAAAAAAATTAATCATGAATGCAGGTACCTCCATTAATGCGTGATAACTAAGGTTTTAAAAAATCTTTCAATTGGAAAGTCCTTCAGTTTTTAGCTTTATTGTTTAGGGTATTGGATTATAAATAAATTAAATAATAGTCTAAGAAAATTATGGTATTAATCATAGTATGTAGAGTACTATAAAATTTTGATAAATAATATAATTTTACCCTGTCATAAATATCATAACAATTGTTGTTTATAAAGAATAACATGAAAAATAAATTTTATAATATTTCATAAATTAAATTAACTGTGCCATGTTATTTTAATTCTGTAATTAAATTTTAATATTACTTTAAAAGAAAGTCTTTTAATTTTAAATTTATTTTTCAAGTACCGGTAACCAGTTTAGCGACATTGAACGGAGTTTCGTTAAATTCTGCTATTCAGTGGTATGAATATTGCAGAGAGATCTGTACAAATAAGATGGAGAAAGACCGAAAACTGATGGGTGGCCCTGGACATGAAGTTCATTTGGAAATAGTTTCCGTGAAATTTAAGAAAAAAGAAACAACTTGGAAAATATAAGCTATTGAAAACCTGTTAAAACATCTTCCGTTTTCAGAAAGGATCTTCAAATGTAAGCCTCTAAAACTAAAGTATCTGGAATTTAATAAACTAAATAACTGCCAAAAATATTACGTTAATTTTTAAAAATTACTAGGTATTTAAAATCCAGAAACAAAAGATTCACTTATGTTTCATAAATTTATGTCAGTTCTGGTCCATCATATTTAGCTAGACATGTCAAGGGTAGCTCTCATCAATCAGTACGCCGATCAGAAATATAAGCCCGCCTTGATTTCATAATATAAACAACTATTATTTGTTTCAAATCAGAAGAATTTAACTATAAATTCGCTTATTTTCAAAGAAATAATGTTTAACTGATGTATGTTTTAGTTTTGCAAGATTTTTAAAACCAAAAATTAACTTCTGTTTACAAATGTGACAATCACTCCGAAATTCAGAAATGGCAGAAAAATTGAAAGAATTCATATTTCAATCAATATAATTTTTATTTGAAATCCATTAGAGTATTTTTCTTATTGGAAGTAGTAAATTTTTATCATTTAGCTGTCAATTAAGCTAAAATTAAAGCTTCAGGAAAATATTTCATTTTCACAAATTCAGTTTCAAACATTGTTATAAAAAAATGAGTAGATTTACATTTTTCAATCGGTTATTAATTTGTTGCTATGAACCAAATATCAAAAATGAATATTAATGTAACTAAAAAAGATCTTTGTGACATTAATAAGAAAATTCTGATATAAAATCATTCTATATTAACACTATAGAATCAAAGATGTTTTGGAACGTAATATTATATAAAGTTGTTTACATTTAAATAGCTATTATTATATGCACTAGAAAATCTTCGCAGAAAATTAAAACACGGCTTATGTAAATTTATGCAAGTATCAAAAAACATGTTTTTCTGCCATTCATCCATGCATTGAATACTGTTACCATATCTCATCATATGCTCCTGGTGTTCATCTCAGGGTTATTGACAAAATCCAAAGGAGAACATGGAGGGTAATTGGTCCTGATGTGATTGTTCACCTTCAGCATGTTCTCACCGAGAGTCGCATGAGTGATTTTTCCACGAGGAAGGCATATGACAAATGGGAGCTCATGTCGTGAGTTTTTAATGCTTCTTAAACCAAAAACAACGCTATTGTTGAACACAACCAGGTGAACAGTATAATAAGGGAAGAAATCGCGAATGTAGAAGAATTTATGAAAGTCCACCCCGCACAAGAGGAAGTATATGAAATAGTTGTAAGTCTAGAATTAAATGTCAGGAGATTGATGAGAAAATGGAGATAGTGACAAGGATAACGGAGCACATGGTGGATAACGATGAGTTCGAGGAAGACTTCCCAAGAGAGGAAACAGGGCTTTCGAACGCCCAGGTAGAACTGGAGAAATCTAAAATATTAGCCAAGACCGAGATAAAAAAAAAGCCGTATTGAACAAGAAATTAGAATACGTGAGTTAGAAATCAGACAGGCGAATCATGAAGAAAAACTTGAAATCACTAAACAAGTCCACCTTTTACTCAAATATGTAGAAAAGGAAGTAGAAGAGTATATCGATCATTTTGAGAGGACGGATATGAATATGAAATGGCCAAGATGACATTGGGCGATGTTATTGCAGACAGTATTACTTGGTAAAGCGCAGAAAGCGACTGAAGAATGCACCGATTATGAAATAGTGAAGGATGCTATATTGAAGGCATATGAGTTAGTACCAGAAGCCCAAGAAGAAATTTGAGGGCCAGACATACGTAGAATATATTAAGCAGAAGGTGATATATCTAGACATGTGGTGTCACGCAAAGAAAGTAACCGAGGATGACAACGGCCTGAAAAATCTGATATTGGCGGAAGATTTTCAGAATAACCTGCCCGAAAATCTGAGAACCTATCCGAATAAAAAGAAGAGAGTGTCAATTTGCGACCTAGCTACGTTCGCAGACGAATACAGTATTACCCGTCAGAAAGACCGTCCAGAGAATATTACACATCTAATACGCCATTCAACACAGATACATGGTAATGGAGAACCCAAGCGGACCGTAACACAAATATGGGCAGAGAAGCGAACATTATCTGGGTGGGAAGCACCACAGATAGTGTAACGGCAGCACTGGGCCAAAATGAGGACTAGAGTACAACTGTTGAAGAAATGTAATTTTATTTCGCACGTGGTCGCAACGCATTCGCAATTTAAAATTCCACAATGTGAAAACTGAAATCAACTAAATAAATGAAAATGGGTAGAAAGGAATACCTAATAACAATGTCCAGTAGATTTGGGAAATATTTTGAATGAAAATCTTTGTTTGCTCAACTCTTTTATGTGTCACGTTGGCCCGAACGCATAGATGTGGCTAGCAGCATGCCATCTCCACTTTTTGTGAAAAACGGTGTCGACTGTGACTTTTTCCTTATTTAGATGTAGGTCTTGCAAAGGGAGTTAATTAATTTTCTTTTACAGATATTGTGTTATATATGCAGAAAGTCAGGGCATATCGCCACAAATTATAGAAATCGTATGGATAGAGCATCGAATGCAAACCCCAAGGAACAGCAGCAACGAAACAATTAGATAAGAGTTACTGGCCTTACACTGCAAGCAGACAGATTTCTGCTAGAAGTGGAAAATATGTTAAGACCCTGAGAATGTTTAGGGACACAGGAGCTTCCCAATCATTAGCATGGCGAAGTGATGTACCGGAAGATATGAGGTACAGGACGAGAAAGATAAAGACGGTTATTGGCATAAGATGCAAACCCATGAAAACTGAAATAAGGATGATTAGGCTAAAGTCTAGATAGAAAACAGGCGAAGTGGAAGTCGGATTGCTAGATTCGCTCCCAATGAAGGGAATTTCAGTATTAATAAGGAATGATATAGTTGGAAAACAGGTGAATACTGAACCCAAAAATATATTAGCGCATCCTGTGAAAAGGAGGTACCATAACTCGGAAAAAGACAAAAGGAAGATTACAGCGGAAGTTAAAAGGCAAGCTGAGAAAAATCTTCATGAAGGGAAGAGAAATAGAAGAGCGAAATCTCCCACAAATAAAAGAATAGATATAAAATAAGAAGCAGAAAAATGTAGACGGACAGAGGCACATCCCAGATTGAACGTACCCCGAGAAGAATTGTAAAGAAAACAAGAAGTCGATGGGAAAGTAAAGAAACTATATTCTCTGATGAGACGAAGTAAAGAAGAAGAAAATAAATCGGGACGTTATTATATCAGAGAGGGTATCCTAAAGGAGCAATGGAAACCACGGGTTCAGGCTGAAATTTATAAGTGTGATTGATATGAGCAGATAATTATACCCATGACAAAGTTACTAGATATTTCGACTGGCCTTGAATAAAGAAAGATGTAATGTTATTTTCTGAACATGTCAGTCATGTCAGATTGTGGGTAAGCCTAATCAGCTGGTTCCAAATGCACCCTTGCATCAGATACTAGCCATGGAAGAACCATTCAACAGGATTTTAGTCGATTGTGTTGTACCTTTGCCGCGGATCAAACCTCAGCACAAATATCTGTTAACTATAATGTGCTCTTTCACTATGTACTCTGAAGCAATTTCATTAAGAAACATATCGGCAAAGATGGTCGCGGACGCCTTGATAAACCTTTTCACGAGAACGGGCCTGCCGAAAATAATACAGACGGATCAAGGATCTAGATTTACATCAAATCTATTCAAGGGGGTCACAAGTCAATTGGGAGTTACACACGTTAAATCGATTGTGTATCATCTGCAGTTGCAGGGAGCACTGGGGTGATTTCATGCTCCGTTGAAGACAATGATGAGAACATACTGCATGGAAAACTAAAAAGATTGGGATAAGGGAGGACCCTTTGTGTTATTTGCAATGCGAGACGAAGTTCAGGAATACACGGGATTCAGTACTTTCGAATTAATTTTCGGACATCGAGTGAGGAGACCACTCAAGTTATTACAAGAAAAATGGATGTTGGATCAGCCTATGCATGGCAATATGAATGAATATGTAGTGAGTATCAGACGGAAGGTGAAAGCTGCTCAAGAACTGGCAAAGAAGCATTTACGAAATAATCAGGTGAATATGAAGAAAAACTATGATAGAAAGGCCGTTACAATTAAATCATACATAATATGAATGCATATGCCCAGTCGAAGAAAAAGTAAATGGTATGCCACTTGAATATGCTGAAAAGATTTTGGAAGAATGAGGAAAAGCAAACGATAATGAGAGTGCGTGAACAAGAGAAAGGGAAGGTGAGAAGATACGGAGAAGATAACAACTGGATAGAGAAGGACCAGACTCTTAGATTAGAAAACTCTAAAATATTAGAGAATCTGGAGGAAATGTTAGCTTATCTAACAGATGATGTAAAGCAAAATCTGGGAACCCTAATAAAGGAATATCGGGATATATTCTCAGATACACCCTAGTAGAATAATGCCGCCGTTCATGACATAGTATTGACCTCGGAGCAACTGGTCGGGCGGCATCCGTATCGCTTGAACCCAAAAAGTTGAAGATCATGAAAGCTGAAATTAAATATATGATAGAACTACGGAATCATTGAGCCTAGCCAAAGTGAATGGGCATCAACTGTGTGTTAGTAGACAAACCGGAGAGAACTGTAAGATTTTGTACAGATTATAGGAAGGTGAATAACATCACAAGGACAGACGCATAACCAGTCCCCAGGATGGTGGATTGTATTGACAGGATTGGTCAAGCTAAGTATATTACCAAACTAGATATGCTAAAAGGATATTGGGCCGTACCGTTAACAGATAGTTTGCTTGATAGAGCGAAGTCAATATCAGCGTTTGTAACACAAGATGGGGCATATCAATATCGAGTTATGCCATTTGGTATGCGGAACTCACAGGCCACGTTTGTACGTCTAATATATAGATGTTTATCTGGCATTCCGGGAGTCGATGCATATATCGACGATGTTTTAATTTACGGTGACACGGATAATGAGCATATGGATAAGGTAGAGAAAGTCTTGGTTAGACTAAAAGAGACAAAGTTGAAATCAAATCTTGGCAAGAGTGAATTTTGTTAGCCAAAATAAAATATTTGGGATATGTGATAGTGCAAGGAAATATTAAACCAATAGAGGCGAAGACGACAATCATCGCAAACTTTCCTCGTCTCAATAATAGCCGAAGTCTAAGAAGATTCTTGGGGATGGCTAATTATTATCGGCGTTATTGCAGAAATTTAGCCAAAATCGCTACGCCATTAACAAACTTGTTAGAAAACGGGCACAAATTTATATGGACTACGGAATGGGAAGTTACATTAGTAGCCATTAAAAATAAGTTAAAATCAAATCCAGTGTTAAAGGCCCCAGATTTCAGCAAGCTATTCCAGATGCCACTAACGTGGGAATCTAAGCTGTGTTAATACCAGAAGATGAAAACAGAGAGCTACAACCCATAAGCTTCTATTCCAAGAAATTAAATATGTTCCAAATATCCTATTCAACAGTAGAAAAGGAAGCTTTAGCATTAGTATTAGCAGTTATCCATTTTGAGGTTCATGTAACCAATTCGCTTGTATATATATGTGTGTATACTTTGACAAAGCTGTAAGAAAAAACAAATTGTGTATATTTTGTCATAGATAAAAAAAATAGAGAGAAAGTATGTATATTTACTGATAATGTAATCAGAAAAGAAACGGAAAATGAACAATTGTTCAGAAGATGTTAGGATATATTGTTGAAAAAAGTTTTGTTTTTTTCTTTTACGTTGGGATGTGTTATGAATGCAGATCAGCACACACACACATACCTACACACATATACTAAGCTTTGACTCCGCTAGGCAACAGATGATAGTCACGTGGGAGCCTATAGTCATTTTGGGAATAGCAGGTCAAAGATTAACTGACACGAATACACTTAGTATCAAATGTCTAGACAGGGGCCAGACATGAGAGGTCATGAAATAGCAGGTGCCAAAGTTAGCGCCTAAATGCAAGTCACGAGAAAGTCAGAAAAGTTAATCAGTTGTGAGCTACACTTTGAATGGACAATTCATGATATTTATATGCTGAAGCTCTGAGAGCTTAAGAATGCAAAGAGAAGACTCATTTTTCTAATGAGATAACTTAGCCAATTCAGTTACAGCAACTTCAGATAAAAATCATAAGTATATATTTTTATTGGTTCAGTTAAGAAGAAGAATAGACCGAAGTGTTCATCAAGGAAGAAAAATACTAACGCCGAGTAGATAACGTTCAGTTGAAGAAACCAAAGTGAAGAAAATTGCAGAGACATTTGATTGCAGATAATACAATATTCGGTTGAAGAAAGAAAGTGACGAAAATTGCAGAGAATACTACATTCGGTCGAAGAAAGAAGTGAAGCAAATTGCAAACAAGTTTATTACAACCAGGCAACATTGAATCTGATTTTATGTAAAGAAGAATGAAAGAAAAGAAAAGAGAAAAAAGAAAGAAAAAGAAAAAAGAATTGAATATAAAGTTATTATAACTTTGGCCCCGTGTTAGAGTTAAATACATGCATCCACCAATATTATTTCATTGCAAACATCATACCACATGTTCAATAATACTGTATATATCCTTTCCCATTTTTGATTATTATTATCTCCTGAATTTGTATTTATTCATCGTAATTTGTTATTTCGATAAGTTTGATATCCCAACATAAGTTTTGAGATTCGGGTTATTAGACATTATTACTTAGACTTATTTTGTTTTATTTTAATATCTTGTTCATGCATTTAATTTTATACCAAAAACCATTTTACATTGTTGTTCATCCTTGGATTGTTGGTCAGTGCATGTGTCCATCAAGAAGCGACTTGGGAAAGATTATATTTCGATCATGCCGGTAATGTTTAATTTTATTTGTTATTTTTGTACATTGGACACGATCTAAGTGGGATAACCCGTAGCCGTCCATAGATGTGAAGAACGTAAATATCCCTGAATCAACGTGTAATCGCTTGAGTGATTATCGACGTGGAAGGCTTATGACAACTCTGAAGTATCAATGATGTTTTTGAAAGTAATATTAAGTAAAGTTGTTTCCATTCAAACAGATATTTTAATATGCACCAGAAAGTCTTCTCGGAAAATAAAATCACAGCTCATGGAAATTCATGGAATTATAAAAAAACAGATTTTTTCGGCCATGTGGCACATTTATATTAATTTACCATTCATCCATTCATTGAATACTGTTGCCATATTTCATCATTTGCTCCTGTTGTTCATCTCAGGGTTCTTGACAAAATCCAAAGGTCGATGTGGAAGGAAATTAATCCTGATTTGGCTGCTCACCTTCAGCCATGTTCTCACCGATGGACTGTTGCTTCCCTCTGTCTTTTCTGTGAGTATTTTCATGGCTTCTGCACAGTCGGTGAGAGTAGGACAGCATATCTCTCAACCCTGATGTCTGGTCTCTGCATGACTCTCTCTCTGATATATGAATTTGTTCTTTTTTTTCTCACTTTTTCTCCTTTCATTTGCCATCTCAGTCGGTAGCCAATTTCCTTTTCTTCTGGTCAATAAACACATTTTAACACAGGCTCAATAAATGAGTCATGAATAATAATACTAATGTAGAAAGTCTTTTGTCAGTCAAGAATGAAAAATCAAATCATCTGTTAAAATACAAAGTGTACCGAAATAAATTTTTGTTTGTTAGAAAGACAATTTAATTTTCTAATGTAAATACAAATGCATATTATGAATTTAACAAAATTTTATTTTCTAAATATTGGTGAAGTACCAAATTATTGGTTCCATCACAATCTATGGCAATTATGACATAATATTACTTTATGATTATTGAATATTTTGTTAACTTATTCAACATTTATTACAAGCATCCATTTAAAAAGAAAAATTATTAACCTGATTCTATAACATTTTAAAAGTTTCTGAAGATAATATGTGAGTGCCATATACCACAAAGATTTGTTCATTTCGTAAAAATGCCGAAAGCCACCAAACTTAACAAGAATCCTTGAATGAAGACAGTTGATGAATACCATACAAGTGATGGATGCTGCAGATTCTATGGATGTTCCACCAGACATTTACACAAAATTACCACCAAATGTGATGGTTCAGGGAGTCTTGAGAAACAAGGTAACTGCTATACATCCTTTCTTCACTAAGTCCTTGAGAATTTGGGGTGGTTTGTGAAGCCTTCAAAAGAGTGTGAGCAAAGGAAGACTGTACATCTCCCAACAAGACACTGCAACATCTCATAAGATCAAAAGCAAAGAATAAGTTCCAAACTCTATATTCGTGTCACCTCAAAAATATTATTTCCTATTTAAGTTTCTCCTTTAAACCTACGAACATGTCTCTCACCGACACTACTAAGTTGCTCATTTGCAAGAGAGACATTATTAAGGATAAAATTCATTCATTTATTCTGAGCAACGACTCCCGAGATGATGTAATTGAAGAGGCCTTTTTGTCATTGAGAGTTAAGATTAAAACCCAGCTCAGTACAGTAGAATTGCTTAATTTTTAAATTACGAAGATGAATATGAGGGAAGAAAGGTTGAAAGAACATCAAAAAGTAAATACCCCGTCCGTGGTTTATAGTGATTCAAGAGGGATGAAATACCAAGAGTGGGATAACATCAGATCGGTTCTCACCAACATTAAGGCAAACTCCATGAGTTGAAGAAAACCTTCTTTTTGTATTTCTTGGAAAAAGGTTCTCCAGGTAGCAAGTTTTTGAGTCACGTAGTGTTCAATAAACTGCCAGTGTTGTTTCGGCGTGAAGTTTTCAAGCGGTTAGGAAATAATTAACATTAATTGGAGGAGATATTTTCCGTATATTCAGATGCTGTCCGAACATTAGAAATTTCTAAGCCCAAAGTAGCTAGTCCTGATAAAAATGTTTATAAGCAAAGAGCTGTTGGTTCGAGCAACTTTAGGGTACATAGAGTTGATAAGAAACCCTCAATTCTAGAAAATCTCCCGAGAAGTTCAGGTGCAATTTTTGTCGTTCCAACACTCATACTGGATATTCTTGTAGAAAATATTCTACGTTAAAGGACCGCTTGAGTGCAAGTCGGCTAATTTATATACCAAATGCACTAATCCTTCACATTCTGCTGGGCAGTGTCCTTAAGTACAAGGCCAGTTTAAAACTTGTTGTGGTTGCAAGCGCCTGTTTGATTGCTGCGCTTTGTATCCTTCTGTTGATAAGAAGCAAGTGAATGTAATTCCTTGTTTTGAGAAGGACATATATTTATTGCTACCCATGGTTGAAATTGTAATCGGGCAGGTCGAGAATAAGGAAAGGGTAATTTGTTGGGTAGACACTGGCATTCAACTGTCTTACCTTTAATGGGGACCTTGAATGATAAACCTGTTCAAACAGTTAAAGGAAAATTTGTCATTAAAACCGTTTTGAGTTCGGCGCAGAAAATATCAAGTAAAGTATTGTTGGGTGTCAAGCATCTTAATGGAATAAAATTGATTCCCTTTCTTGTGGATGAAAAGTTAGACCTAGATATTCATGTATTTGGTCTAGGTACAGCGGTAGACACTATTCAAGCTAGTTGTTTTAAATTGGCAATGAACTGTTCAAGTCTCCAGGATAATTCGTTCTCTGTGCAAGGGTTGTGAGGTGCAGATTTGCTTATTTTTTTGGTCTCATGCTGTTGACTAATTTTATTAATGGCTCTGTGTTTAGGTTCCCTCATGGATTGGTACCTTTGGGAATATTGCTGCCTTTTTGGCACCAGAGACTGTTACTCAGGGAAATAAAGCTTGTGGCACTCATTATAATCAGATTATAACCAATTTCTCAGTGTGACCAGTGATCCGTATAGAACCTAAATCCACGTCTGTAGATCTTTTCTACTGTTTTGATGAATCCTCAGTGGAGAGGGCCATATACAAAATGTTTAGTTTGGAGACTTTGTGTATTGGAGAGGATGCTATCAGTGTTTTCATTCATGATAAGATAACGTTATTTTGTGAATCCATCGCTTATGAGAATAACTGCTATTATGTAGAAGTTACCCAGGGATGAAAACAAATTACCTTTGCTTCATTCAAACCATCAGTTAGCGTTGAACGTCCTTAATCGTGTTGTTACTAAACTGGATAAAAAGGGCATGTACGATAAGTACTGCCAGGTTTTCCTAGAGCAGGAGGCGGAAGATATTGCAAATATCGGAGTTAAGCCTGAGTCGTTTAAGAATTATACTAGGATACCTCACAGGCCATTTTTTAAAATCGGACAATCAAAGTTCAATTAAAATACGCACTGTAGTCAATTGTTCCTAACATACCGGTGTTCGCCCCCTTCTTAATGATTGTGTATATCCTGGCATCAATCTCTATTCTGACATGTGGAATTTGATGTCACAATTCAAAATGGACCGTTATGTATTGTTGGCTGATGTTCGGAAGGCATTCTTAATGATAAAATTAAAAACAAATAGAGACAAAAGCCTTTTCTGTTTTGTCCTCAGAATCAAAGGCAGCTTATTGTGCTTTATATACATGACATTCAAATGTGGATTTGTGGCAAGTTTTTTAATTCTCAATTTCATGATCAGCATCATGTTGAAAGATACCCTGACTGTTTGTGCAGAGATATGCTGCTGGGTCATTTTTATGTGGATAATCTTATAAAGACCCACCATTCTCCGGCTGTTTTATTGACTTTGCATCAGGATGCTGTCGACATCATCAAGGAGGGTAACTTCTTTCACAATTCCTGCAACTCAAACTGTGATATCTTGAGGGTAAAAATGAAGTCTGATGACAGTTTTGTTACTCATGACACGACATTTGAGAAAGTTTTGGTTATTATTATGACCTGGACAAATATGAGTTATATATAGCGAGTAAATCTCCTGAAGTTGTTGCCGTAACTAGGAGATGTGTCCCATCAGTGAATTCCGGTGTTTTTTACCCGTTATCCTTATGTATGCCTGTCACTATCAAAGGGGGAATATTTATCAGTGACTTATGGAGGCTAAAGTTGACCTGAGATGAGAGGATTTCTAATAATCTTCAGTTGGTCTGGCGTAAATTGTTTAAGGATCAGGTTTAGTTGTCACGTTTGAGGGTTCCCCAGATTTGTTTTGGATAGTTGCTGGTCCTACCAGTTTGTTGGTGTTTTGTGATGCCTCTCATAAGGCATATGAATTTTTTGCCTATACGAAACAATATGGGTCTGCCAGTTTGATGTTCGCTGAGGCAAAGTTAGTTCCTTTACAGGAAAGAACTTTGCCATCTCTGGAATTATTAGCCGTTTTTCTTGCCATCAGAACGGCCTCTAACATTTTGAATGTCTTACCGGTAGACATTGTGAAGAGCGTTACCGTGAATGTAGGCGCTCTAATAGTGCTGTCGTGGGGGTTATTGGATGATTCGAAAACAAAAATTTATTTATCAAAAATGGGATAAAAGACATTCGGGGAGCAGTGGAAAGGCTAAGAGACCAGGTTTATTACCTGAAATTCAGATATGTCACATCGGCTGAGAATTCTGCTGATATGATCACTAGAACTATTTCACTGGACAAGTGTGAATAGCAGTTTCAGTTTTTGTATCTTTGTGCCTGAGTGGTTGTCGGGTGACATGATGTATTGGCCGTTTAGCGAACTGACTTGTTTGAGTCACAACAGTGAAAGGTTGGTGATGTCTAACGTTGTTACTGATGTTTCAGTGGTTCAGGATGTTGCCCTGGTAGTTGATTTCAACAGGTTTTTATCTTTCCAGAATTTCTGAGAGCTTTGGTTTATATCTTTAAGTTTGTTTTAAGGTTGAATGGTTCCCCTACGGAACATGTGCTGAATTATTTATTGAAGTCGGTAGAGTTTTTGTGCCTAGCTAAATTGAAGTTATTCTTATTGGACTCTTCCGCTTAGGAGGTGCCGCCTTTGCTGACTAATCTGGGTCATTTCTTGGACGATGACGGTCTGATAAGATCCAGATGGGGAATTGGAAAAAAACGTTTATACCCTCTAGAGATTCTGTATCCCTTTCTCTTGCCTCGGGATTGTAATTTCACCGAGTTGATCATTATAGACTGCCATTTAAATGCAAACATTTGGGTAATGCTGCTACCCTTAACAAGCTACGTTTGTGGGGGCTTTGTGTGAATAAGTCTAGACAGACTGTCAAGACTGAAATTTCATCTTATTCCATTTGTAATCGATACAACGCCATAGCCTTCAAATATCCCAAGGTAACGAAATTTCCTAAGCAGAGAGTGAATTTAGTCCGACCTTTCCTCCAAACGGAGATTGATTTTATCGGTTACTTGTGGGTTTGGAGAGGTGAAGATATGCGGAATATGTATATTCTAATTCTTCGTTGTTTTACTGCCAGAGCTCTATATTTGGAGTTGATCAAGGATATAACTGTCCATTCTGTGGTTTTGCTTTCCTGTGATTTTTTTAATGTACACGGTGTCCCATCCCATATTTACTCTTATAACACCCGTTAATTTGTTTCAGACTATGATGTGATCAAACGAGTATATGTGTTTGATTAGTTTGTTGGGAAGTTTAGCACATACAACATAAAGCATCTCACCATTCCCCTTTATTCAGCCTGGTTTAATAGTATATGGAAACGCCTCTTCAAAACGGTCAAGGGTTGGCTGTATAGATTAGTGGGTCGAGAGAAACTACAATATTTCGACCTACTTACAAATATTTCAAACGTTCAGAATGCCATTAATTTCCGTCACTTCATTTACAGATATCCAGGAGATGCTGGGTTAGATATTATATCACCCATTGCATTTATTTATCCTCATTATTACAGCTCAAGTTTCCTAGAGTGAACAGCAATTTCTCTGGTATGGAGCCACCCTCTAGAAGTGTTTTGTTGAAGAGTCTAGATCAAAGAGGTTTATACTCGTGAGGTTTCGTAAGCTGTGGTATGAGGAATACCTGCTAGGACTGAGAGAGTAGACGCAGGAGTTGTATCAGTCGATTTTTCCAATATAAGAGGAGGATGTAGTTTTTAGTTTTAATTCAGAAGCCAATAAAGGCTTGACCATATTGGTCTTTGTGAAGGTTCTTGTAAGTTATTCTGGGGTATGACGTCTTGGTCCGTACAGCTAAAATTAAGAGGGTAGATAATGACATCCAGTAGCATTTTTGAGGCATTTATATCCAATAGAATGTCTATCACCCATTCTCATCATACTGTTGTATCCTCCAGAGAAGTATCCGATCTGAAGTTAGCATTTTCTCCTGCTAGGGATAATATCTGGTTGCCTTTGCTAGAGCACGTTGCAAAGTTAGGAGTGTAAATAGTAAGGATAACGAATTTTTATGGTATTGACATAGTTTGACAGCTTAACAATGAAAAGAGGGTACTCATTTTTATAATGATATAACTCAATTCAGTGACAGCAACTTCGGATAAAAATCATAAGAGTATATATTTTTATTCGTTAAATTAAGAAGAAGAAGAAGAATAGACTGAAGTTTTCATCAAGGAAGAATGATATTGACGCCGAGAAGATAACGTTCAGTGGAAGAAAACAAAGCAAAGAAATTTGCAGAGACGTTTGATTGCAGATAATACAACATTCGGTTGAAGAAAGAAGTGAAGAAAATTGAAGAAAAGTTTACTACAGTCAGGCAGCATTTGAATCCGATTTTATGTAAAGAAGAAAGAAAGAAAAGAAAAGAAGGAAAAGGGAAAAGAAAGAAAGAAATGAAAGAAAGAAAAAGAAAAAGAATTGAATATAAAAATGAGTTATTATAATTTTGGCCCAGTGTTAGAGTTAATTTCATCCATCCATCAATATTATCTTATTTCAAACATAATCCCACATGTTCAATAATACTGTCTATATCCTTTTCCATTTTTGATTATTATTATTTTCTGAATTTGTATTAATTTATCATCATTTGTCATTTCGATACGTTTGGTATCCCGACATAAGTTTGAGATTCGGGTCATTAGATATTCTTACTTAGACTTATTTTGTTTTATTTTAATATCTTGTTCATGTATTAGATTTTATACCAAAAACCATTTTGCATTGTTGTTCATCCTTGGATTGTTGGTCAGTGCACGTGTCCATCAAGAAGCGACCTGGGAGAGATTATATTTCGATCATACCGATCGAATAATAATCTTATCTGTTTAATTTAATTTTTAATCTTACATGAAGTCAGCTTATACAAAATATGCAGTAACCAGTACTTTACAAATATTGTTTATTTTCTATGCTTTTATGAAATTTAGTCGATGGAATAATTTTATTTTTTTATACTATAGAAGTGTAAAAGGAAATTCAGCCGCCAACTTTGACCTTTGTGCCTGCAACATTTAACGTGCCAAAAGGATTTTTTTTCCGTTGACACAATTATTGTATTCATATCTTCACTTCTCGGCAAAGTTTGTTCTTTTAAAATTGGTGATCAGAATCATAATAAAACCTAAATATGAAAGTGAATTTACATATTTTTTGGTCTTGTAAATTTACAACAAAAATATTAGACATTTCATTTATTAGATTGTTTAGATTACAAATATAATTTCTTATTTACAACATCTTAAAAATTAATACATTTGAAACTAATGCAAAGCAATATTTATCATTTAGCAATTTATAAAAGAATAAATTTGTAAACAATTTTTATTCATAAACATTTACAAAATTATTAATATATGTGAATCAACTATAAAAACCCTTACCATTTCATGAAGTTGGAATCAATTGCCAATGAAGCGTTGTTTGCTATAATCTTCCTAAAACCAGATCTACTTTTGATTCATTTTACACAAATTTTCACCACTGGTCAGATGTGAATACTCCGAAACCGAAAACTGAAAAGAAATCTTTGTCAACTGCTCAAAGGCTTTACAGAGAGGTTCCGTTTCACCTATACAATCAAAGAAAAATATAATCCAGAATTTTCACAATTAGCACCCACTCACATCTAAAGAAACAAAATAAAAATTGAAGCTGATCTGAGCCTAAGAAAATTATATAAAAACCATCAAACAGATTTCTTTAGTAGCTATGATTCACAACACTCATTAAGATGCAACCTCCAATCGTTAATGACACCCACGAAAGAACATCGACCAAGTCAGTCATAACTCACCATCCCTCTCTATATATGGCTCAACCTAGGAAACGCTTAACTGATGAGGCTGGTAATGGGTTTCCTGAGAAAACAGCGATGGGTGTATGACACTTAACATTCCAACCCCTCTAAAGGCTCAAGAAATACGCTGTTCGAACAGAAAATAAAGCAACTAAGTTAATAGTTGTCTATCCAAAGCGGAAAAGAATGATAGCAGATTGGAAGCAAAATTAATGATTTGAAATATCAATTATTTACTAAGTTTAAAAAAATTGAATTTTTAACTCGACAATAGCTGTTCGACTAATCAGTCAGTTAAAGTGCCATACATGATACACGCTTGGGCGATCATGTCTCGAAAGAGACATGACTGACTGGGCAGAAGATTATCCCGCTGTAGGTTGCCATTGCTTTCTTCGGTAGACTGGTTGCCGACCAAGGCTAGAGAACCCAATATATCCTGCTATTTAACTCATAACTGGAAGGAAGAGACGAATTAATACCTTTCCCAAGGGTATTTGCGCGTAAGTGAATACAATGGATTCAACTGGAATTCGAACTCGGCTCCCCGGTTTCTCGTTCCGAGCCGATATCCACTGTACCACAACGCATATCCGCTTAGACTAGTAGATATCTCTAATAATTCGCTGAGAAAAATAGAATAGTATGAAGAAAAACAGGCCCTAAACGTAATGAACATGAAGTTTTTTCATCACAATGTTATTATTAAGAGGAAAAATGAAAGTATTTTAAATTATTTTTTGAATGTTTTAATCTATACTAACACGTTCAGAATGTTGGTATAAAATTCTTGTTTTGATTTTCATCAAATGGTGACCAAATCCTTACCAGAGTTTTCAATGAATAAATGTAATTTTAACTCAGTTTTTCCGATGAAAAACACATTAATTTGGAAATTCATGCAAAAATTAAATAAAAGTCGGACTTTCATAAACATTTCAGGAATTATTCACAAATGAATGACAGTATTTTTGAAATTATAATCTTTAGAATATCATGCTACAAATAGTTTGTTTTTTCATTTTTTTTTGTTATATTTGTTATCCTCACTTCCACGTAAATTCATGAAATTTCACGAAATAAATTTGTGTAGCAAAAATTGCATTTATTAGGTAAAAAACACTATTCATTGGAGAATATAAATCATCTGTTATCTTTTTCAAACAGTTGGCTTTTTTTTTAATGTCTGCTCCAAATTGTAAAATAAAAATGCAGTAAAATTATATTATTTATATTATTTAATTAGATAAGCTTTTAATTACTTTATAAATAATATATATTAAGGACATTATCAATTGATCAGTTAAGTGCCAGACGAGATACACACTTTGGTGATCATGTCTCGAAAGTGAAATGACTGAGTGGTCAGAAGATTATCCCGCAGTAGGATGCTATTATATTTTGTGGTAGACACTTTGCCAGCCAAGGTTATATCCCCCAATCTGTCCTGTTATTTTATTCATAACTGGAGCGAAGATACTGATACCTTCCCTAAGGATATTTGCACGTAGTCCAAAGAAAGTTTTAATTAATACTGGAATTTTAAAAGAATAGTTTTCACTTTTTTCGTTTATAATTTATTTATAAAATTTCAAGATTTTTTCATTGTTGTGTATGGCTCACCGTTTAAAAGAAAATAGGCATGTTTATTGTTTATAAATATAAAGAATCTTCAAAGTTCTTTTCAAAGAAATGGTGTGTGATTTCACTAAATATAATTTTTACTTAACAATGTCACCTGACCTGTGCAGAATTTTAAGAGATTTAAAAATTTAGAAATAATTCTAATTAAACTTTTAAAATAAAAGAAAACAATTCTTGGAAAAATTCATTATTCATTGAAAAAGATATTTTCTTCAAGAAAATGATGTCTATCTTTATAAAAAGAAGGCTCTTCTACTTAAATATTGACTTAGGTTGATTGCATTTTTTATTATGTTTTAGAGCAGAATTTTGGTAAATGTGTAACTGCTTGAGATAAAAAAAATATTATTTACTTTCTCAAAAGTGTCCTGCTTTATGTTCAACTAATATAAATACGAAATACGAATTTCATTAAGTGAGAATAACAGATGTTAAAAACATACAGATAATTTAATTCATTTGTGAATAAATCCTGAAAGTTTCATTAAAATCCAACACTTATTTGAATTTGGAATGAATTTTCAAATCATGTTTGTTTGTTTTTTGTCTTTTCCAAGGTTTGGTTTGTTGTCTTCATTTTTATTGCCATGTCTATGATGTTTCGTCCGTCGTTCTTCTTTCTCAAGGACACATGGCACAATAGATATAGGCAGTTGTTAATTCCAGTGGGTTCAATACCAGGCTACTGCAGTTGTGAACAAATAACTTTAAAATTTCAGTTAAAGGGAGATAACTACATAGCATCTGAAAGTGGCATCGCACATGGAATGAGAATGATATATTCCAGTGATTGAAATAAAGATTTTGGTTCGAAATTTCTAGCACCTGAAAAAGGCTGGGGGTATATAACTTTGTAAACATGGCATTAAAGATGATGAGAACAGTCTGAATGATGTAAATAATATAAATATTACCTCATTTGAAAAATATAGACAAGTACATATGATTTTTTAACTGAAAATGTGCTGAATTTTATATCACTAATTTTATTAATCAGCTGTCGAAGGAAAAACAGGTTTTTCGTTTATCTGCTTAACGATAACAACTATTTTGATAATAAAACTTTTTTCTATCAAGCTTGTTGCCTTTTTATCATGGTATGCGTGCTTTTAGTAAAAATGTTGAGGTATCTAATTTAAATGAAAAAATGAATTTTCTAAAATGCAATTCTTTCTTGAAGCTTTTAATTTAGTTCCAATTTCAATAGACTAAATTTAACAGTAAACAAAATCCTTTGCTGTATTTCAAAAATTAGTTGAAAAATTAGTACGATTTTTTAAATTTTTTTTCAATTAAAATTCTTTTTAAAATAAAATATACTTTACTGAAATATCATTTGATGAAATTAAAATTTTATCTCTTTCATTTATATTTTTCTGGAAATTTCATTAAGAATCGAGGGACATGGAAAAAATATATATTCTAACAAGAATTTTCTAAAAATAAAAAATATTGCAAAACACGCTAGTGTCGATCTAAGACGTGAACTTCAACTTCCCTTCTATCTATGCTGTTCGTTGCCCTTTCCATTTTTTTGTCTGTCTCTTTCTCTTTTTTCTGTTTACCAATTTTCTATATTTAATTATAATTTTTTTTCATAAGGTTTCATTATTTTAACTATATTTATAATATAATACTACTACTGATTATATTTTAACTTGTATTAAAAGCATGATTTACAAATTATTTTCACCGTAAATATATCCAGTTTGTTGTAAGACTTTAACTTTAATTTCTCTTTTTACTGTTCCTTCTCTTTCCCTTTTCTTTTCCTTTCTATTTATCATTTGTCTATTTTTTTTTCTTTCTCTCTTTGGGATTTTTTTGAATGAGCGAGGAATTGTTTTTGTAGATGACTTTTACCAATGTCTATTCTCGACAAAGGCATGTGACCGTCTATGTGTACCTATTTTCGGGATTATTGTGAATATTATTAACTGTTGGATCTTTTGGTTCTGCCGAGCACATTCCTACAGCGAAATACCCATGAAATTGTAGAATATTTAATTTTTTTTCTAATATATATATATATATATATATATGAATTAAGACTTACATAAATTTAAAAATAATTAAAACAAAATAATGTTCTTCATTTGAGAATAATTCCGGAAAATTTAATTTAAATCGGATAATTACTTTAAATTTGCAAATATTTCCTAAGCTACCAGTGGTTTTTTTGGTTTTATTTTATTTTTATTTTTATTTTTTTAGTGAAAATCTACACTAAATTTCATTTTAATTTTGGGGGCATTTTTTCACGTTATGCTATCATATTTCAGCGAATCTTTGGAAGTACCTGCATTGATGTAGTTCATGCTAAATAACATTGTGATTAAACAATGACGATATTATTAAAGAGATAATCTTTTTAATACCATCGTGATAACTCAATACCTTAAACTATTTACAAAAATAATACAATAAAATAATAATATAGATACATCCCCCCCGTAAAAACATTTAAGGCTTAAAATGAATATTTAAAGTGAAAAATCTTGTTTTTATTTTAGGTTCAATTACAAGCTAAGAGGTTATATTTAATATTTCCAGTAGGCAAAACACTTAATTATATTTTGAAAAGATCCAAATTTACTGACATGAGTTTTCATTTTAAATGGCTACAATTGCTGCTTTTAATGCCATGTTTACACATCTTACATTATAATGTAATTCTTTGTTAACAAAGATAAAATATAGTTTTCTAAAACTGTATTTGAAAAAAATTAGCTAAATTAAATTTTAATTAATCTGATTTGAAACAAATACTACTTTAAGTTTAAAATATATCAGAAATGCATTTAGTCACATGGCAGTGGCTGTTTATTTGAGGTGTTGAGGGTGTTGCTGACAGATAGAATCTTAAGTACTATTTTTCTACAGTGAACATCTCTGTAAATTCTACACAATGAATAACATGAGCACTTTTTTCATATAATTTTTAACTATTCAGTAATCCTAAAAAATTAGTAAAATATTCTCCATAATCTAAGGTTTTATGGAATTTTATGTTTTTTGGCTTTAAACTTACTGTTCTTGTTACTCTTGTTTTCTGCTAATGTTATTTTCGGATGTATCATTTTTAACAAAAGTCAGCCTGTTCATACATGCACCAAATAATTCGAAACTGTTTCTAAAATATTGGTGTTTGATGAATTGCACTCAACTTTTATATTTATAATTAGCAAATATAATTTTTACTTGAAAGCAATATTCCTTAACCATGGCAATGTCATATTGAAATGTAAATGATTTTTCATCAGCTCATTTTTCTTAATTGTGTCTATAATATATCTTATTCATAAAATCAATAAGAAAGCTTTTCTTATCAAATTATTTTTAGTTTCATTGAATTTCTAATTTTATGATTCAGAGCATACAGTTTGTTGTCTGTGATTTTAAAAAAGAAAATGATGAAAATTTAACAGAGTTCTGCTTTTAACTAGTATGAGCATTGAGATAAAATTTAATTCTCGAAGGTAAAAAAAAAAAAGTATGGCGAAACGTATGTAAGGAAAAAATTATGAAGATTTTGTAAAAACGAATAATTTACATTTCTGAAATAATTTCATTCTTTTGTGAATAAAACGTGCAAGTTTCATTAAAATCCAACAATTTGATTATTTGCACAAATTTCCAAATCAATGTATTTTGTAATGCGAAAGATGCACTACAATTTCTTGTACTATTCATTGGGCTTTATACTGATGCACAAAAACCAATATTTTTAACCAAAATTCTAAAAAGGAAAACCAAGAGAAGTTAATTATCAAAATATCCATTAGTCTTTCCTCTTAAGAACAACATCAAGATTTTGACAATAAAACAAATTTCTCTTAAGTATAAGCCTTTTTTTCATCATTGTTTGTTAATTTTCTTTAGTGAATCAAGGTATCTCGTCAAAAATTAGCTTATTTTATTGGCATGATTTTCCATTCACATTTAATTTTAAAACACATTTGTGAAGATATAAACAATTTTTAGAAAAATGTTATATTTACGTGGACATTTCTCTCCTATATTATATGAATCACTCTTTATATAAATTTTATATAAGCATTAAACAGAATTTCTCCAGTGATCTTTCACAATTAAAAAACACAAAGTGTTTAGGCCTTTATAAATTATTCCACTGAGGTAATCAAATGAGGCATCATTACTTGCAACATTTCAAGTGGAATTTTCTGTAAATAATTTTTGTCAATTATTAATTAATGGTACTTTTATTAATAATCAATACTTAGTTAATTTGTATCAGATTTTGAAAGCCACAATTTAATTTTATTTCCCAAGAAGATATCATGATGCACATAATAAATATTTGAAAGTAAACACCTTTTCATAATATAAATTTCAAAACCATCTTTGGTTCTATAGAGTTGATACAGATTGGTTTTATAACAGATTTTTTCTTAAGTTTCTTTTCATTGTGTTGACATAGTTACATCACACTTAACCTCCCTAGTATTAAAAGTAAATACAGTCTATAAACTATAACTTTTTATTTACATAATTGTGAGAGTCAGTCTCTCTCTCTCTCTCTCTCTCTCTCTCTCTCTATATATATATATATATATATATATATATATATATATATATATAATAGATAACTTTTTGAAATCAGCAGTTAAGCTAATACATCTAAAGTTAAATAACAACCCTTGGAAACCAGTTTACTTCATGGCTAAATTAGCACATCACTTTCGCGGAGTCACATGACTTGATACAAAGAATTGTGCAGGAGAAATACAGTCAATCAGTTGGACTGCAAATCTTAAGATATAAAGTTTACTCCTCATGTTATCATCAAATGATGTGATTGATTAATAAAGAGATCAAAACGTGTCTCCAACTCTCATATATTAATAACGGGATTGCAGACCTGACACAATTGGAGGTTGCAAAATGGTCGAATATTGTAACCAACGCATTTACATTAATCCCATGCCACATATAAACATTTATTCAATTGACCAGGCACAAACTAAATAGCAACGGTGAATGACCTTTTATGTTAATCACTAAATATAAAGTCATTTACGATTTTTTCCAGTTAAGAAATACTGAGAATAATTTAGTCAACTCGATGTTGAATTTTCACAAGAGAAAGATAAATTAGATGCTGTTGAAAACTTCAAAAACGAAATGAACATGGGTGTAACAAAGAAAGTAAAACCTTAACTAAAGAAAAAGAAAGGGAAAGAGAAATGTAAAATATTAAAAACAGAGACAAAAGAAACAAATAATTTTTGATTTCAGATAACGAACGAAACTTTTTCAATTCTCTTGTTGCCTGCATTTCACAAAACTTTCCACACAAACATGTTTCCTTATATTATTTTTGTTCTCTATTAAATCTTCAATTTTTATAATGGTGTTTGTTGTTCATCTCTATTTATTATTTTCCTTAGGCATATTCTGAGCATGCAAAAGGAACCATCCACTCACAGACTAGAAAACCTTGGCCATAACTTTTGGCAACTAGCTAAACCTTCTCTTCTAATTTTAAGATTTATATTGAATGCAACTTGGTTGTAACAATATTTACTTGTAATTTTGATTCATATTAACAGGTTAATAATTGCCAGATTACAATCACCATCATGTTTTATACAGTGTGTAAAAAGAAAAGTACTTCATTACTTGATATTTGAAATTGATTCTTCCTTCTTAAACAAAGCTTTACTTGGTCATTATGTGTCCAATTTAATGCTTTTTTTCTTATTTCAAGATTCATATCTAAGTGTTCTTTTCTTGATTGTTATTTACCATAGTTAATAATTGCTCTGCTGTTGTCTACTTTAATTTAGTGAAAATTGAGTGTGTTTACAAGTAGAAAGAATAGTTTATGAAAAATTTTAAATGTTAGACATATAAAAATTTTTCAGAAAATTCACAGTACTCACATATTAAATTAAGTAAATTAAGATAAACTTTTTTTTTCTTTTCTTTTCTTGATTGCTGCATTCTTATGTGTTTTTATGTTGGACTAAACTTGTCAAGTTGATAAATTTTTATTAAAACATAAACTGATTTCATTTATTATTCATTGTCTCTTTTAAAATACATTTTAATTTTCTTAAACAAAGCTTCCCTTGGTCTTTATGTGTCCAATTTCATGCGTTTTTTTCTCATTTCAAGATTTATATCTAAGTGTTCTTTTCTTGATTTAATAATTACTCTGCTGCTGTCCACTTCAATTTTCTGAAAATTGAGTGTGTTACAAATGGAAAGAATAGTTTATGAAAAATTTTAAATTTTAGACATTTAAACTTTTTCAGAAAATTTTCCGTACTCACATATTTTCTTTAAATAAATACAACTTGATATTATTTAGAAATTGAAATGAAAGAAAACAAGTTTTTGACTTTCTGTTAACAATGTTGAAATATACGCTACTATCATATAAAAGTTGTGTGTCTGTATTTACAAAATCAAATTAACTGCCAAGGGTCACATACTTCAAACTGTGAAGTTTCTTTGTTTTGTAGACACAGTGTAATTATATGAGAAGAAAGAAATCATGTTTCTTGAATGTTTGCAAACATTTGGAATAATTTACATTAGTGAGCCATATTGAAAAGCACATATTCTTGTGAAAGTGGAGGATCTGCATTTCAAGCAATTCATAATTTTACATTGAAGCATACTAAAGAGAAACCACATTCTTGTGACGTTTGACGTTTTTTTTACGTATCTATCTCATTTGAAGTGTCTATGCAAACATACACTGGAGAGAAAGCATGTTCTTAAGAATTTTCTGGGTGTGTATCTGTACAGGAGTCACATTTGAAGCAGTATTTGCAAACGGAGAATGAAGAGAATCGATGCGAATATTATGAATTCATCTGCTCATATACGTCTCATTTGAGGTGTGATATGAAAATAAACACTGCAGAGAAAATATATTTTTGCAAAGTTTGTGGATCTGCATATTCAAGTGGAAGAAAATATGTATGATAGACAAGTACATCTTCACGAAGGAAGGCCCATGAGGCCACCTTTCAAATGTACCTTTGTTAACAGGAAGATGGAGGACCCCAGAAACATTCCAGACCTCCACGGAATCATAACATTGACCAGAAATACAGGGGCAAGATTGTGTGCAGAAAGGATCCGAGGTCTCCTCTATCCGACCTTATACAGGGTATATCAAAAATACTGTAACAAAAACCTGACACCAGATCAAGGTAATATGTCCATATACATGTATGCCCAAAAGGCCATTGTAGTACCTCTTCAGCAAATCATAACAAATGTTCTCCATTTGCTTTTGCACATGCATGCATGATTGGTGAACCCTTTCAATTACTCCAAGACAGTGTTGAATGGTTTTGCCCGTTTCTATGATGTGTTGATGAAGTTTTTCCACATTATATCTCCTGCATTAACTTATTGTTTTTTGTGATCCCTTGTTTACATGAACTTTTGATCATGTTTTTTTTTAGGAATCTGCCTCCAAGTTTTTGTACATATATATATATATATATATATATATATATATATATATATATATATATATATATCGAGGCTGCAAATAATTTTCTAAACATATACTGTAAAATATAAGAGACAATGAATGTCTATTATGTTTAATCATGAGCTGTTCTAAATGTCGTATTTTGGCTTTAATTTCAGTTGAAAATAAAGACAAAAATTATCCAAAATTTGGATATATTTTATTAAGTTAGATCTAATATGAGCCATCTTCAGAGAGGTTATTAAGACGGTAACACAATAACATCCACCATCAGCGACGATTTTATTTTGTGTTCACATAAACTCCGCTAGGCAACGGCAATAGTTACCAAAAATAACAAACGCAGTTCGCAAGTTTGCAATGCCGTTCTATGACGTCACACCGCGTGATAGCGCGCAATGACAACAGAACCATGTATTCCAATACAATGTAATGTGTTATGTCCAGATTTAAACGTGATTTTAAGTGTGGATTGTTTTGATTTAATGTAGATGGCCTCCAATATCTGAAGGTTCTTTTCATTGTCTGTATGAGTAAGGATTATTGTATTGTTGAATAAAATCTGTCTGATATATGAGAGAGAGAGAGAGAGAGAGAGAGAGAGAGAGAGAATACTAAACTGATAATTTGCTCATTTAAAGTGACAAACGCTTTGTGCTTATGAATGCTCTACCTCCAACCCGATATCAAGAAATTTACAATAAAAACCTGCTTGCCAAAATACATTTTATCAGTAAAACCACTGAAAAAACAATATTGACACTAAACATTATCACAATTAAACACGATGCATATGTATGTATATATAAAAATAAACCATTTGCAGACAAGCCTGTTTTGCTGTATCACAGATCTTAAGTTCAGCTAGATTAAAAGTTTTGCCTCGAGCTGGAACTGATTTGACAGCAGTTGAATGTTCGCCCACTAGGCCATAAGTTCAATGTCATAAAAAATGCAGTTTCATAGTGTATAATGTATTTCATGAAAACAACGCCGTCAGTGAGAGCATTCTATCCGATAACCGCTTTGAACGGGCGTGCTACACACTAACACAAGAACATAGCGTAAAGACCTAAATAGCTGCTGTTTATGAAACTTTCTGCTCTATGCAGTGCTCAATTGCAAGTGAGAGTGTGTTTATATATATATGTAATGGCTATCACCCCCCAAAAATGGAGAAAGTGAAGTGTGTGATTGTTATCTAATGTAATATGGAGAGATATAATTATTTTCTTTTTATCCTATGTATCAACTTCTTTTCAAATAAATGTGGGGTTGGACTAAGAAGTACTTGAAAGATATTCAGGTTGGTTGATTGGTTAATTTAGCAGAATATCAACTTCTCTGAGTTATTTAATGCTGAAATCTAAATATCTGAAAAGCAATTGTATGTCTTTAACTACATATAAAATGTATTGTTGGTCATTTTCTTAAAAATATATTGCTGGTAATTCTACCATAAAATGTTTTAATGTTTGTAATTTTGCTTTAACTTGGTATTCTTGGTAATTTTTTAATTTAAAATATGTTGCTAGTATTTTATTATAAAAATGTATTTTTATACTTTAATAGTATCTTTTTTATGTTTGGGGTTCACTATTAGCTCATAGCTGGGTCCCTAACAGGTGCTACCACATTGTGTCAGGGCAAACCTGAGAACAACAGCATTACGAGGTGTTTCCATGCTCTTCAAAACCTCCATCTTCACTGTTGTACATTCATGAAATTGCTATACACTACATTCTCTCTTTTGAACTGTTTTGTTTGACATTATAAACATAATGTAGAGAGAATTATTTAAACAGTATGTTTTATAGATATTTTTAATATAGAAATTAATTTGAAACCAATTTCAGGTGTCATTAATAGTCACTGAAAATGCAGATGTAATGGCTAAGTGGGAGCAAAAACCCATGAGTTGTTATGCGCTAGTGAAAACATCAAAAAATGGAACTGGACCAAGAACAGTCAATAAAAGATGATTTCAAATGGTGATTTTAAAAAAATATAACATTTATGTAGAAATTTTAAAGGAAATATCAATTTGTGGGTTGTTAAATTATTCAACATCTTATCAAGGAGAAAATCTCATGTTGGCATTAATATTTACTTTTTATTATTCTGTTGATGAAATGATCCACTATGGCATGTGGCTAATTTTTATTCATATATATTGTTCAATTTTTCTATTTGAATTCATCACAAATGTAAGAACATATTTATTTAACTACCATCGAGAAACGTTCCAGCCTCGCATAAAAATAAATCACCTCTAATCCCCCAGAGATCAAAACACTGCGCCTCTTTGACCTCACTCTCTGAGACAACCTTAAATAAAATTACATCAAATCTATAGCTGCATCTACTGCTAGGATCAGGTCACTCTTTCAGGCCAGAAAGTTTTTTTTATCAGAATCAATCAACTATTTGTCCGTGCATTAAATACTGTTGCCATATGTGGTCAGCTGCTCTCTCTATATCTGTTGAGGTCCTTGACAAAATCTAATAAAGGATTCACAACAGATTCAATCCTGACTTGGCATTCCATCTTCACTCACTTTCTCACTGATGTGATGCGGTTTTTTGTCTTTTCTACAAGTATTTTCATGGCAATTGATATTACAAGCTTTTTTTTCGTTGTCCCAAACCACATATATTTGCATATGCTATGGGATGGGCGTTTAGGTACCATCCTTTGAAATAGTTAAATGTAACTTTCTCTTCTACTCTAAGAGTTTTTTTTCTCACACTTTCCATTCATGGAACTCCCTTTCATTTGCTTGTTTCCCTGAAAGCAACAATTTCCAAATGCAATGTCAGTTGTCATTTATTTTATTCCTTTCCATCCCTTGTATTGTCTTCAACATGCCCTGTAACTTGTTTTTCTCTAACTGTAACCCCTGCACACCAGTGTCAGTCCTGCCTTGCTTGCGTGAAATAATTGTAAAAAATGTAGTTGTCTGATAGGATGCAACTTAGTGAACAATTGTAAAACTTATTCTTTGAGTAATTTTTTTAATATGAGTTTTATGTTCCACTTGTCGAATATTTGTTTAATAAATATTGTATAAGTTTAAATTTTTGTAAGTTCATAAAGTATATTTATTGAAAAATGTTTTAAAATTGATATTTAAAATTTATAATTTTTAAATCATTTCAATATTCTGCTATGCCATTGTCAAAATTATATAAATAAATGGTCTCCCTTTGTTGGGGTTGTTATTACCGGCCACTGGGCTTGGATGGAAAGCAGCCTATCATGGCCTCTTTTTTCCTGTAACATCGAGTCAATACGTACTAATTTAGCTTCGTAAAACTCAACCAGTAGCCATATAGTGTCCGAAATGGATCAGAATCGTAATAAACCTAAATATGAAAATGAATTTACATATTTTTTGTTCTTGCAAATTTGCAACAAAAATATTAGACTCTTTTATTTATTAGATTGTTTATTTTACAAATATAATTTCATATTTACAACATCTTAAAAATTAATATATTTGAAACTAATGCAAAGCAATATTTATCATTTGCCAATTTATAAAAAAAATGAATTTGTAAAAACAATTACTATTCATAAACATTTACAATATTATTAATATATGTGAATTAACTGTAAGAAAATCCTTATCATTTCATAAAGTTGGAATCAATTGCACATTAAGTGATGTTTGCTGTCATAATCTTCGTAAAGCCAGATCTTCTTCTGATTCATGTTCCACAACTGGCCGGTGTGAATACTCCAAAACCGCAGACTGAACTAAAAAATTTCTGAACTGCTCATAGGCTCTGCACATATCTTTCAAATCACCTACACACTCAAAGAAAAATATAATCTAAAATTTTCACTAGTAACACCCCCTCCCACATGAAGAAACAAAATAAAAAATGAAGCTGATCTGAGCCTAAGAAAAGGATTTAAAATCATCAAACAGACTTCTTTGGTAGCTATGATTCACAACACTCATCAAGATGCAACCTCCAATCGTTAATGACACCCACCAAAGAACATCGCCCCAGTCAGTCATAACTTATCATTCCTTTCTTACTATATGGCTCCACGGATGACTTTTATGACTCTACTCATCGTGTTGTTTTAATGATAGACATTCATACCAATTTACCACTTGTTGTCTGTGTTGTTAATAAAAGCAGTGTAACCCGAATGTAAGAGAGTTGCCGAGATCGGATATTTGTTCTCTTATATCCGGGTTTCTCTTGTATCCGGGCGTGGTCTATTTTGTTTAGGTAAATATGGGAACACTTCATATAATGCTTTTTACGTTTAGAACACTAGTTTATTTAACAGTTATATACATAAAATCCCAGTCAAAAATATATTTTCAATCAGTTTTTACAAATAATTCAGTGAAAAATTACTTTTTCTTAAAAAAAGTCATTTTTGATTGTACAGAAATCTCTTTGTTAACATCATGAACACTTTCATACAGTCCGTAAATCATTTTCAATGCGCCATCAGGATTACTTCTTTTTGCTTCAAAGTAGGCTGTCAGAGTTTCAAGCGCATTCTTTGCAGCCAGGGAATTTGAAACTGGTTTGTCACTTTCAGAAATTTCAGAACTTACGCTTTCAGCATCATCATCTTTTATTATTATTTTATTATTTTATATCAACTCTTATGAATGAAAGATGTTTTTGAAATAATATTATATCAATTTGTTTACATTCAAATATCTATTATAATATGTACCAGAAAATCTCAGAAAATAAAAACACAGCTCATGTAAATTTATGCAAGTTTTAAAAATATCTTTTTCTGCCATGTGGCACATTTATATTAATCTGCCATTCATCCTTGCCATGATTACTGTTGCCATTTCTCACCATGTGCTCCTGATGTTCATCTAAGGTTTCTGGTCAAAATCCAAAGTAGGATATGCAGGGTAATTGGTCCTGATTTGACTGCTCACCTTCAGCCATGTCTTTTCTCTTTCTTCCCTCTGTCTTTTCTACGAGTATTTTCATGACTTCTTCTCAGTCAGTGAGGATAGGACAGCATGTCTCTCAAGCCTGAAGCGGAGTCTCTGCATGACTATCTCTGATATGTGAATTATTCATGCAGGTTTTTATAACAGAATTAAATTTTGCATAAACTATTTTTTTCTCAGTTTCTGTCAGGCCTCTTCTGTCGATCTCTGTCATTGTGACTTCAACTGCAACTGGAAACTGCATTCAGTTGTCGATCTCAAAAACTTTGTCTGGAAATTCTCTTCTGTCTTTAACTCTGGTGAGCCGGCATCAGGCCTCCTCTGTCGATCTCTGCAACTTCACTCCAACTGGACTGTGCTCCGACTCGAAATTCAACTCAAAAACTTTGTATGTAAAATTCTCTTCTGTCTTTAACTCAGGTTGGCCGGCATCAGGCTTCTTCTGTCGATCTCTGTCATTCCGACTTCGACTTCAAACTCCGACTTCAACTGCAATTTTGTCTGGAAAATCACTTCTTGTCTGTCTTTAACTCTGGTTGGCCGGCAGGCTCTGTGGTTGGCGCCCACAACATGGCGCCTATCTTCGTCGTTACATTTTTAGGCCGGTAACTGGAACTGAACCTGAACTGCCTCGAACCGCAGCTGGGTCCCAACTCCAGTCCAACTCTACGCCAACTCGAATCCAACTCCAAATTAAACTTTGTCTGCAAAATCTCTTCTCTCTTTTTTGTAAGTTTGGCTGGCCGGCAGGCTCTGCGGTTAGCGCCCAACAACATGGCGCCTATCTTCGTCGTTACATTTTTAGGCCGGTAACTGGATCTGAAACTGAACTGCCTCGAACCGCCGCTGGGTCCCAACTCCAGTCTAACTGGAATCCCACTTCAACTCGAACCCAACTCTAACTGATTTTGGTCCCTCGGGAGCCTGTGTTTATGCCCATGCCATGGTGTGGGGCCGACGGTCGCTGGGTGTCTAATCTCCCATTTCAGCGACCAATAAAATCCTGAGGTTAGCTGCTACGTGTTGTTGCCTGTGGTTTGCCCAATGGGATTAGTCTTCTCTCCATGACGTCAATTGTTAGTCGTCTCCCCATTTCGGGGCTTGTTCACAATGGAATCACTCTCGATCTTATGACGTCATCTTCCCATACCCCCTTTTCTGGGCTGGACTTAACCGAATTTTCCCTCTCAAAATTTTCTTTCTCACGAAACAAATTTCGGGGATTTTTTTTCTTAAAACAATAGGTATTAACCTTTTTGAACTGACTTCGCTCAAAACAAGTTGACAAGGGTCCATTGACATTGTGACCCAAATATTAATTTCTCCGCACCTGTTTTTAATATCCATTCTCTGAGTCACCTATATTTTCAAGCGACTAAAATGCCTTGTTATCTGTCTTACCCTGATGTCAGTTAAAATACCTTTTCTGTAAATTACTTCGACTCGGAATCAAAACATTTGTTATCTCAATTCTTTTCACAATTCGGAACCAGTGTTATCTTAATTCTTTTCACAATTCATGCTAGCGTGACAATCGGATACAAAACGAAATCTCCCTTTCCTATTCCAGGAAAAGAATAACAATTAAATTTATCTTTCCTTTATGTTTAGAATGACCATACTAGCCTTCTCTTGGGTGGCCGAAATCGAAATCTATTGTTTCGTGGATCTGAAACAAATTTAAGTCTTTTCTTTCTTTTCTTTTTCTTTTCTTCTTTCTCTGGTCTTCTTTTTCTATTCTTTTGCCGGAAAAAAAAAACAAAAAAAAAAAGCAATTGAATCTATCTTTCTTTTAGGTGCAAGAATGACACTTGCCTAATCGACTCTATGACATTAAACAAATCCATTTCTCTTTTCTTCTTTCTTCTTCTTTCCGGGTTTAAAATAAATGCCATGTGTTATCTTTTGTCCATGCTTTCTTTTTAAAGATAAAGATTTTCCAGCTACAATTAATAATTAGTTAATAAAATTAGTCACCTCCGTTTTCCTTTGCTCATATTCGGAGGATAAAGAAAGTTTCTCTTAGTATGTTCTCTTATAATCTATAATAGCAATTAGAAGATTTTCCGGTCATGGTTATTAATTAATTAATAAAATTAATTATCGCCGTCCCAGAATATTGTTATAGGTTACTCTACTGCAAATTGTGCATGAATATGAGATATGTGCATTGTGCTGCAGTGGATATCGGCTTGGAACAAGAAACTGGAGAGCCGAGATCGAATTCCAGTTGAATTCCTTGCATTCACTTACGTGCAGATGTCTTTGGGAAAGGTAGTAATCCGTCTTTTCCCTCCAGTTATGGGTTAAATAACAGGACAGACTGGGTTCTATAGCCTTGGCTAGCAACCAGTCTACCTCAAAGTAATGGTAGCCTACTGTCGGATAATGTTCTGCCCAGTCATTTATGTCTCTTACAAGACATGATCGTCCAAGCGTATATCTCGTATGGCACTTAACTGACTGATTCTCATGTCAATTTTAGAAGGTATTTTTCCATGCTGAAAGAGAGCATTTGAAGATTTTTACAGCAGTAGATTGCCATTACTTTCTGTAGTAGACTGTTTGCCAACCAAGGCTATAGAACCCAGTCTATCCTGCTATTTGCCATGCTAGAGGAATTAATCAGAAGGGTAATAACTCGTAAATGAATATAATGAATTCAACCTCAGCTCTCCAATCCCACAGTCCGAGCCACTGTCCATTCCTCTACCTTAACTTACCTCTACTTAGGTTTTATTACAGTTCTAAATTATCTTCAGTGGTCACTAATATTTGGGTGGGATGTTTTAAAGAAAGAAATTCGTTCAGTCAGTGAGTGTGTAATATATGTGAGCATGCTTGTAAATATATCTCTTAAAATCCTTGCATCTTTTTCTTACAGTTTAAGTTCCAATCCTGATACACACTTGGGCGATCATGTCTCTTTCAGTACATAACTAACTGGGCCGAAGATTTTCCTACAGTAGGTTGCCATTACATTCTTTGGTAGAATGGTTGCCAACCAAGTCTATAAAACCTAATTTGTTCTGTTATTTGACCCATAGCTGGAAGAAAGTGACTGATTAATATTTTTCCGAACGGTATTTACACGTAAGTAAATGTATAGGATACAAATCCTATATAATCCATCAAACAACTAAAACACACAAAATAGCACACCAGCAAAAAAGGATTCAAACAACTTTGGAAAATCTCAACTAAGAAAAAAATTCACAAGTCAGTATGAAAAATCATATTCCGAATCCTGATTGGTTAAGAAATCGAGAAATTCAAATACGTCAGCAGAATGGGTTTTTTTTTCACAGCTAAAGAAAAAATCGTTCTGGAAGCCTCCCCATTTGACAAGAATTATATATTTAAGGAGGTCCCCTGACCGGTCACACAGAGTTCTATAGGGAAGCAGTTAGCTGACGACCGCGTTCCAATGTTGGAAAGAAAATTCAAGAAGCTGACCCGGACGAAGGGCACGTCACAGTTCATTCACGGTTTTGCATGCAAACTCTCAATGAACATTTTTCTTCTTGCAAGTATATTATAATGTTCAGTTAAAGAATTTCACTTACATTTTTTTCTTACACATTTTCATTCTGTAAATAAATCTTTGCTTTAATATACACACAAAATCTTTTATTCTTTATCATTTCAACCTTCAAGCTTTTGATATTTAAATTGTGGAGACACAAGACTAATTAACCAAGCATCACCGAGGACCCTACAAATGCAACCAATTCAACTGGAAAGTGAATTCGGCTCTCCGATTTCTCATTCCAAGCTGATATTCACAACACCACAATGCATATCCTGTATACTCGTACATGAAACAAAAACTACACTGCAGAAAGAAATAATGATTCTTGGTTATTTAATAATAAATAAATAATGATGTTTATTGTTTATTGTATATAACATAATATTGTTTCAACAAAATTTGCATTTAATATTAAATCTATAAAAATGAGGCTGTAGAGTCAGGGCATAGTATCACAAGGCCGCCAGTCATTCGAGGAGAAAACTCGATCGCCCTCGAGGCCTACGACACCGCCTCAAGATGTGGGGGAGTGATAGTAAGGCTACCCCCACCAGCAATGAGTCTTCCAAAATCACTCGCCAGAGAAAAAACAACCTTGACGCAACCTTGTGGCCCATCAAATACGGCATTCCCAGACACCCATGACACGGACGTTGATAGCAGACACATTTGTCGACGTAGTGTTTTCGTCCCCTCCACAGAAGGGAGAATAGCAAAACCTCGATCGCCTCCCTACGCCATTTAAAAAGTAGAAGTAATGACAACCGGTTAAGGATAATGGGAAAGACGTATGTAAGACACGCCTCAGCCAAATCCTTTAAGGACAAATTCCTTTGACGCCAAATCTCGATCGACGCGACGACCTTTGCCAGTACTTCTGACCATTTTTTCTCCAAGTGAAGGTCGGGCCCAAATCATACTCCAAGAATGCGGACAGGGCCGTCCGTCCATTCGAAAGGCCCCAGGAGGGTAACACACTTCCAGACACATAACAGGAATCCGGACAACTTGTTGCGGTTAATCTTGGCCCCTGTCACCTGTTCGTACCGTTCAAGCGTCTTTTGTACCACCTCGATGTCCCTTCCTGGTGGACACGAATGTAGTGACGTCATCGGCGTACGTAGAAACCCAGGATCGAGCACCACCAGGGACAGCTATTTCATCTAGGGCCAGACTGCACGCCCTGTCCCTAAGCCGGCGAAGGAGGGGATCCAACCCAAAAGCATAAAATAGGGGCGACAGTGGACAATCCTGTCAGACCGACCTAGACAGCGCCAGAACGCCCGACAACTTCCCGTTCACCTGTACCAGAGCCGTGGGTAATTGATACAGGAGGCTAATCCAACGAAGGTGGTTTCGAATCCAGCGGCCTGCAGGATAGCTGCCAGGTAACGGTGGTCAAACCTATCAAATGCCTTGGACAGATCCAAATTGATCAGCGCGGCTTCTTCGTCGTCTTTTATCCCCTCTATGATCGTGCGTATCAGATGCAGGTTGCTCTGAATTTTTCGGCTCTTCACAGCACAAGTCTGATCAGCTCCCAACAGAGACTCGGCAACTAATTGCAAATGATTTGACGAGATATTGGCCAAAATCTTTAACTCTGTGTTTAGCAGTAACCCTCTAACACCTTCCTAACATCCTTGCCTTTTCTCAACAGCTTCATCACACCCCTGGTGAACCGGTTGAAGGCGGACCCCTGCCGGAACCAGTTGTTGAACACGACAGTCAAAATCTGAACAAAGATGTGCGACAGCCTCAAGTAAAATTCATAGGGCAAATCATCGAGACCCGGTGATTTGCCTCTGCCGACCTTCAAAGACGCATAGACTTTACCCTCCGTAATCTCTCCCTCGCAGCTAGCCGCATCAGCCGGCAAAAAGCCGGGGAAAGTCAGCCAAATAGCTGCTAAACTCCTCATCACGGACACCAGATTCTTTGGTAAACAGGATCTCAAAATGCCGCCGAAACGCCTCACACATGTTGTCAGTCGACCGAAGAGTATGTCCCTCCAGGTTGCGAACCTCTCGAATGTACCAGTCGCCGCCTCGGCGAATCTCTTCCTTGTGCAGTTCTGCATCCATGTTCACAGCATCAGAAGACATGTTTCTTAACCTATGTCTAATTACCTGGCCCATGTAACGATCACTATTCGACCGCTCTAGAGACTCCTTAGCTACGGCTAACTCTAGGGGATTCCCACCAGCCTCCGCCCTGGAGTAATTAGCTCTAAGTGTCTTCACCTTGTCAGCCTTATCTAGTTTGAGCATTTTGCTGAACTTGGTGGTGAAAAACCTAATACTATTCTTAAGATTCTCCCACCACTTATTCCGAATGACTCCTCCAGTTAACGCCCGCTGCACTAAGTTAATTAGCTGGCGCCGGAAGTCCCGTCTGTCCAGTAAGGACACATTGAACTTCCAGTAACCAGCTATTCTACGCCTATTTTCTAAATTTACCCGGGCACGAACGAGTTTGTGGTCCGAGTAACGTAACTAGTGGAACGTGAGACAATCTAAAAGATCTATGTCGGCCTCACGAACTAACATTATATCCAAGTAGCTAGCTACCTGGGAAGAAGGCCAAGTATTAGCCCACGTCCACATCTTCCCACCCTTGTGATCGACCCGGTATCTATCGACGCCCGAAATCTTCCATGAAATCAACCAAGTTACGATCACGTGCCTTCTCGCTAGCTCTCCGCCCTCTATCCAGCTTGGGTTCCAGGATAGCATTCCAGTCCCCCGCTACTAAGACGAGTTGCATTGAATCCACCAGGAAGGGCTCCAACCGCTGAAAAAACTAGACGCGCTCCTCCCGGTCATTGGGCGCACAAACCGCAACCAGTCGAAACGCATTGCTTTTCACTGCAATCTCGGCTACGATCAGCCGGCCCTCGGTACCGACATGGACAAGATCCACCTTCGCGTCCAGGGTACGCTTAACCAGCAAAGAAATTCCTCTGGCCAGCCGGTTCCCATATGCTGAATAGACGACAATCGGCCTTGCAAACAAAGTGAGTCTTTGGACTGTGGCGACATCCACACTGAAGGACAAAAGGTCCCGAAGCAGGCGGGCAGCCTTACTCCGATCCCTAAGGCTTTCGCATTCAAGCTGACCAACTTAATTGATATCTTTTAGACCTGAAAAAAAAAAGCAAAAAATTACTCCTGGTCACATACAGAGAGGAAATCAATGGCTCTAGGGATCCCGACGGATTGTCCTATTCTGCCTGAACCAATATCGGACGTAATCCGTCCTTCCTGGACAATGCCACCGACGTCCATGTGGAAGGTTAGTTTAACTGCCCTATATAATAAGGGGTGTATGATGACAGGGACCCTCCCAGAGCAGAAATTTGCCAACTTTCTAAAATAATTTGTACCCGTTTGTACCATTTTCATTTTAGGGTACGCCTCCACGGCTCCTTCTATAAAATCCCAGATTTTAAAACCTCCCCCGATGTTTCGTATATGAGTCAGCACTCCGGGGGTTTTCGGAAAGTTTTTGGGGTCCTCCACTGATATGCCATCTATATTTTTGAGTTTGAAGATTGGTCTCACAAGGGCCCACTTCTGGCCAGAAAGGTCCCTCTCCAGGACACATCTGTCAATCTTACACACTTGTGTGTGTCTATATATATCTTTTCTCTTTTTTTCCTTCTCAGGCTTCAGGGTGAGCTTATCGACATTAGAGGAGGGTTGAGTAGTTTCAGGGGAGAGGGAAGGGGTTTTAAGTTGGGAGGTGGGTGTTTCTGGTCTGGAAAAGTGTATGTGTGAGGGAGTTGAAACATGTCTGACTGGGGAGGCAGATTGACTTCTCCCTTTAGAACAAGCAGATCTGACGGGCGATGCAGGGGTGGACTGGGTCTTGGCTGATACCATGACCCGTTCCGCCATGCCACGCACTACAAACTCCTTCTCTCCTTTTTTGGTGACACATACTTCTTCCTCTTCCCCTCCCCTTTTCAGGGATGCATAGCCCAGTGGAGTCATTTCTGCAATCTCTATAGGCTGTTGTTTTTGATGATGCTGTTGTTGCTGTTGTGCTTTTTGCTGTTGTTGATGCTGATGTTTCTGCTGCTGATAATGTTGTGGTTTTGTCTCTTTGTGAGGCTTCTTCTTGGTGGGTGACTCCGGTTGAGAAGGGGCTACCACATTCAATGGGCCACTGGGTAAATTATGTGCAAATGATTACCATAATTTACTCCAAATATAATTTTCAGCTGTTGGCAGTTCTCTGGATTCTATTTTTAAAATTGAAAATACAGATACCCTTAGCTATGATTAAAGACTTCTTTATGAATATATAGTGGGTATTTCTAGAGGTAAGGTGGACTTATGGTTTGTATCGTAGAAAATTAGTGCATTAAACCAGGCAAGGTCATTAACTTTAGCCATCAGGCTGATGTTTTTATGGACTTGTGATGCATAAACCACCAAATCTTTCAAACAAATTCCACAGTTTAATAAATTTTATTGTGAATGTGTATGCCATTTGCTGGTTCGAAATTCAAAGAAATAACAAGTTCCACAATCAACAAATTTTTATTTTCAATATGATCCAAATGATTAGGAAGCAACCATATGAAATCCAACAGATCACTTTGAAAAATATACAATACAATGCTTTTGCCTTACTGCCTGAAAATCTTTTATGCAGTGTTTAAATCTGATAAACTGGAAGTGAGGGACGAAGTTATAAAAAGATTTGGCCATTAGGTAAGTAAATATTTATTCATATTAAACTGACTAAATTAGTTATGCTGATTTAAAGAATCATTTTAAGTATTTTGTCTAATTACATCATAAACATTAAAGCAGTACACAGTGCATTTTTTTAAATCACTCAAATTAATTTTTATATTCTTTCAAGAGTTGGGAGTCAGCCAAGAATAGATTGAAAACAATCACAAGTATCAATTCTAAAGCCATGCACCGGACACAATTAATAGATCTGTCCTTAAGTACAGATTGTGAACTACCACTCACGGAAGAATATTCTGAAAATGAATTTCTGTCATCATTATTAAATGGTACGAAGCTTGACTTGCCAGAACTGCTCTCGCATTCTCAAGGCGTGGAATGGGCAGTCAGGTTTACAACAGAAGCTTTCCAATCAGTTTATAGTTTTGAGACAATGTACCATCACATAAAAGCAAAAGATTTGTGTCAGACATCGAGACCATCATTTTCGTCTAAGGGCTCATATATATTGAGATATTTGATTCTATATATTAAGCTCTATTAAAATATAATTTATTTTTCCATATTTGTTTGTTTGTTGTATTTTTATTCATAATACACAATATCAATTTTTACCGTATTCAAATATTACTGCTTAATTCATGAGATACAAAATAGCATTTCAAAGTTGTCACTGATAAAGGAGAGGGGCAGATTTTCAATTTAAAGTTTAGTTATAATTTCTTTATTTTATTTTTTCAAAATAAAATAAAATAACATTCTCTGATTTAAATACTGAAAATTTTCGGTTTTTTCTCCAATATTTAGGCCAAATCTTGCAAAATCGAGGAGTTTTCAATGACTTTTTGTTTACGATCTTTGATGACAAATACTCAAAAAACCGTTGAAATGTCAGATCTAATTTTTTGTATCAGTACTTAATAGGTTTATACAAAATTTTTGGCATATTATTCTTTTTGAATTTTGAAAAATCAACTTACCCTATAAACGGTATCTCCACTTTTTCACTAAAAGCAACCTAGCATGAAAAAAGGCCCCAAAACTTAATAAAAACAAAGTTTTATCTTCAAAATATTTATATTATTATTACAAGGAACGATTAAATTTTTTAAATTATTTTTAATATTTTTAAATCTTTTCTAGCATGTTTAAAATTATTTTTTTGTTTTTTTTTGCATCAGCAGGGGACCAAATCTGACTGTGGGAATTTTAGTTTCTTTGTTTTCTGTGAAAAACATAATTTTGGAAATTCTTGCAGCATCCAAATTATTGCTGGACTTTAATGAAACATTCAGGATTTATTCACAAGTCTATGAATTTATTTATAAATTCTTATTTTCAAAATATCTTGATAAAAATATTTCTTTACATCTGTTGCTCCCCACACCAACTTACTTTCATAAAATTTCTAGAAAATACATTCCCTCCAGAAGCTTTATTTTATTAGTTAAGTTTTTTTCAAACAGTTGCTTCTTTCCTGAAAATCTGCTCTGAACAGTAAAAGAAAAAATGTAATAAAACCATGATATTATTCAATTCGATAAGCTTTTGTTTTATATATTATAAAAAAGTTATGTGTATGTTATAAAATATAATTTATAATTAATATTCAAAGTTCTGTATATTATATATCGAGCACTGTTTTAAATTAATGTTTTGGACGTTGTAAATATTCTTCCTCCGTTCTACATACAATCGGTATATATATATATATATATTAAGAACATTATAGGCTGAAAAAAATCTTTGATAAATAATGTAAATTTTTGATTAGTTAAAAAGGAGGTCTCCTTGGATCATATAAATCACCTATTTCTTTTCCATTTAGCTGCTCTTTTTCAGAAATTAGCTCTGAAAAGTAAAAACAAAAATGCAATAAAACTCTGGCATTTTTCATTTTAACTTTTAATTGCTTTTACGAACAATATATATTAAGAATATTATAGTCTGAAGAGAAAATTTCTTCAATGAATGATGAATATTTACAAGAATTGTTTTCATTTTTATTTTCTTAATTATAATAATTTATAAAGTTTACAAAATTTTTTAAATTTCTTCCAATCATTGTACTAATTAGGTTATTAAATTAATAAATGGAGACTATAATTACTAACTGAAAATTGAGAAGATTCATAATTATCTTTAAACACCAAGTTTTTTTTATATAATTTTAACTTTTTAGTGCATGCAAATATTTTTTCATGGTAGGCAATAAATACCATATCATTAAAGACAATTCTTTCATTTAATTTCCTTGTTTTGTGTGTCAATTTCAACACTCAATAGGATTTTAAAATAACATTATCAAGTGAGTTTTGATTTTCATTCCTAATTTCCTCATTTTTAAAACATTAATCATGAATGTAGGTACCTCCACTAATTTGTAATAACTAAGGTTTAAAAATCTTTCAATTGGAAAGTCATTCAGTTTTTTTTAGATTTATTGTTTAGGGTATTGGATTATAATTAATTTAAATAATAGCATAAAAATTTACATTTTATTATTAATAACATAAAGTACTATAAAAATTTGATAAATAAGATAACTTTACCATGTCATAAATATCATAACAATTATTATTTATAAAGAATAATATGGAAAATAAATTTTATAACATTTCATGAATTGAATTAACTCTGTCATGTTATATAATTTAATTCTGTTATTAAATTTTAATATTAATTTAAAAGAAAGTTTTATATTTTTATTTTTCAGAAAAGAACTTCAAACATAAGACTATAAAGCTAAAGTCTCTGAAATTCAATAACCTAATTGATAACTGCCAAAATAATATGTTAAATTTAAAAAAATATTAGGTATATAAAGCCAAGAAACAAAGTGTTCGCTAAGGTTTCATAAATTTATGTCAGTTCTGGTCAACCATAATTAACCAAACATATTAAGAGAAGCTATCTTCAATCAGTACGCAGATCAGAAAGATAAGCCCTCTTTGATTTCATATTATAAACAACTAATATTTGTTTCAAATCAAAAAATTTAACTATAAATTTGCTAATTTTCAAAAAAGTAAAGTGTAACGGATGTATGATTTAGTTTTGCAAGATTTTTAAATCCAAAAATTAACTTTTGTTTACAAATGTGTCAATCACTCAGAAATGGCAGAAAAATTGAAAATATTTTTAGAATTGAAAGATTTTATATTTCAGTCAATATAATTTCTGTTTGAAATCCCTTAGAGTATTTTTCTTATTGGAAGTAGTAACTTTAATCATTTAGCTGTCAATTAAGCTAAAATTAAAGCTTCAGGAAAACATTTTATTTTTATAATTTCAGTTTCAAACATTGGTATAAAAAATGAGTGATTTACATGTTTCAATCAGTTATTATTAATTTGTTGCTGTGAAGGAAATATTAAAACTGAATATCAATACAATGAAAAAAGATTTTTGGCTATTAATAAGAAAATTCTGATATAAAATCAATCTATATCAACTCTTTTTACTAAAGTAGATCAACACGCAACACATACCTACACACATACATTAAGCTTAGACTCGCTAGACAACAGAGAATAGTCATGTGGGAGCCTAAAGTCATTTTGGGAATAGCAGAGCAGTGGTTAACTAACCCAAATAAACTTAGTCACACTTATGTAGCCCCCTGCACATCAGTGGCATTACCGCCTTGCTCGGGGTGAAACGATTAAAAAAAAGTTTTTCCATTGACACAATTATTGTATTCACGACATTCACTTTTCGACAATGCTTGTTCTTTTAAAAAGTGGTGATCAGAATTGTAATAAAAACTAAATATAAAAGTGAATTTATATATTTTTTGTTCTTGCAAATTTGCAACAAAAATATTAGACACTTTATTTCTCAGAATGTTTAGTTTACAAATAGAATTTCGTATTTACAACATCTTATAAATTAATATATTTGAATCTAATGCAAAGCAATATTTATCATTTAGCAATTTATAAAATAATAAGTTTGCAAAATTATTGATATATGTGAATCAACAATAAAAATCTTTTCCATTTCATAAACTTGACATCAATTGCCAATTAAACGTTGTTTGCTATGATATTCTTCCTAAAACCAGATCTTTTTCTGATTCATTTTACACAAATATTCACCACTGGTCAGATGTGAATAATCCGAAACCGAAAACTGAACTGAAAACTTTCTCAACTGCTCAAAGGCTCTGCACATAGGAGGTTTCGTTTTACCTACACACTCAAAGAAAAATATAATCCAGAATTTTCACTAATAGCACCCATTCACATCTAAAAAAAACAACAAAATAAAACTTGAAGCTGATCTGAGCCTAAGAAAAATATATAAAAACACATCAAACAATTATTTGGTCGCCATGATTCACAACACTCATCAAGATGCAAACTCCCATCTCTAATGACACCCACCAAAGACCATTGCCCCAGTCAGTCATAACTCACCATTTCTCTCATACTATATGGCTACACGGGTTACTTTTATGTCTCTACTCATCGTTTTTCTTTTTTTCAATGATAAATATTCACACCGATTTACCACTTGTTTTATTTTTGTTAATACAATTATTTATTTCCTAAATCTCCGTTAGTTCTTCTTTGTTCTATCACTGTATGTTTAATATTGTGGTGTTACCGACCGAGCAAAAGCGAGACCGGATGTTGGTTCTATGCCGACCAGAAAGCGAATGAATAAAACTCGTCGTGTGCATCCGCGTTGCGCAGATGTTCCGGTTGAAAAATGAAAAAATAATCAAATATCAAATTTCCATTTCGCGAGCCTACACGAATTTTATTTACCAGCTAATGGGAAGCCCGGAATCAAATACAAGCGTGAAATTCAAAACAAGCTGTTTGATCCAAAAGGCAGATATAAAAAGCCGAGACAAAAAACATCGTCAGACAGACCGGCGGAGATGAGCTGATTAGCTTCTCCCATGACTGAAGTGGAGCGGCTACAATGCTTACCCCTTTCCTTCTCCCTGTTTCATAAGTACTTACCGACCTCTTCAAAGACATTCCTCAAAAGTACTTACTGACTTACTGACCTTAGAAGTGGCAACTTCTAAATGAACATTCTTTACCTACAAGACGCCTCCACACTCCTAAGCCTTTAATCTCTTTCAGCTCATCGTTGTTTGTCATGAACTCTCTAACTTCCGTTGAACATTTATTTCAAGTATTGCTTTAATTGTAAAACATTAATTGCAATGTATATCTATAAATGTTACTTTATACACAAATTGCCTTTCTTGATTTTATAATCATTTTATGACTTATAGAGGGTTATCTTCCACGAGGCCAAATTCCGTTAACCTGCAACGGTATCCAATTACCCTTCACAAGAACGGAATCCTACTACAACTAGAAAAAGAATAAATAAGATAAGATATACCCGCTATAATATAACATTACCAACCATTCTCCTTCCCACCAAAAAAAAAAAAACATAATGTAATAAATAAGGAGTACTTGTCATTTTTCTTGCTAATTCTCAAAACAAAAAGTAAAAGACACATTCAAGTGTATAACAAGTATTTGCTTACTCCACAATGCTGCAAACTGTGCATGAATATGAGATATGTGCATTGTGGTGTAGTGGATATCGACTCGGAAGAAGGAATCGGAGAGCCGAGTTCGAATTCCAGTTAAATTCCTTGCACTCACTTACGCGCGAATACATTTGGGAAATGCATAAATCCGTCTCATCCCGCAGTTATGGGTTAAATAACAGGACAGATAGCGTTCTATAGCCTTGGCTGGCAACATGTCTACGGCAGAAAGTAATGGCAACTTACTGCGGGATAATCTTCTGTCCAGTCAGTCATGTCTCTTTCGAGACATGATTGTTCAAGCATGTATCACCTATGGCAGTTAACTGACTGACTGATTCTCATATTAATTTTATGAGATACATTTCCATCTCGGAAGAGAACATTTGAAAATTTTCCCGCAGTAGATTGCCATTACTTTCCGCAGTATATTGTTTGCCAACCAAGGCTAAAGAACCCAGACTCTCCTGCTATTTGTTTTGCTGGGAGAAGAGACGAATTAATACCAAAGGTATATACACGTAAGTGAATATAATGAATTCAAACTCGGCTCTCCATTCCCTCAATCCGAGCCACTATCCATTCCTCCCCCTTTCCTCTACTTATGTTTTATTACAATTCTAAGTTATCTTCAGTGATTATTACCATTTGGGACTTTTGAAAGAAAAAAAGACATCAGGCAACGAGTGCGTAAAATATGTATGATTTTTCTTGAAAGATTTTTCATTTTTATTGTATATTCAGCCTTGTATTATTTTTTTACATTAATCATGGTATCAGTCAGTTAAGTTCCCATTGTGATACAGGCTTCGGCGATCATGTCTCTTTCAAGACATAACTAACTGGGCAAAATTTTCCCACAGTAAGTTGTCATTACAATCTGTAATACAATGGTTACCAACAAATGCTATAGAACACTATTTGTCCTGTTATTTCACCCATAGCTGGAAAGAAGAGACGGATTAATATTTTTCGCATGGTTATTTGCACGTAAGTAAATGCCACGAATTCAATTAGAAATTGAACTCGGCTCTCTGATTTCTCATTCCAAGGTGATATCCACAACATCACAACGCACATCAGTAAAAATATAAAATTTACATTAAACAACTACACTGCAATTATTTATTTTTGTAAAAATTTACAAAAAATGCGGCACAAGGCCAAAATAGTGGGGATGGGGAAGGCTGGTCTTCATCTGTCTTACATTAACTTAGCTAGACTCACTCACTGACCCAAGCAGACAGTATAATATCCCTTGCACCAAAACATCACAATCTTACGTACCATTCTTACTACGAGCACCACAATGCCTCAATACACTCCATGAAAGTCTAACTAAACCCGTATGTACAATTTGTCTGTGGGGGGGTGGGGGAAATAACACTTAAAATTGCAAACCCCAATGATTTTTATACAACGAATGAAAATATATACAAAAAACTAAACAAAATTGATGTTAGTATTAAACCCCCCACAATCTCTATCCGTGACAGAAACATCAGTTAGCTGGGCGAAATTTTAGCGGGGCTGGCAGATCTCAAACAGTCATACACACAACCACGCACACACACAAACACAATAACAAATACGAAAATAAACACACTCGAAACGAAAGATGCCCCGCCTCTACCAGGGAACTGTTATCTCTAATCACCTAAAAAGTGGGGAAGGGCTGGGGAATTAAACCAAAAAAGAGAGGGCACAAAAAAAAATAAAAAGTGGGGCCAATGCCCATGCATACCCTAGCTAAGTTTAACCATCATTAAAACATAAAAAGACAAATTAACTAAACTATCCTACTTTCGGGAGGGGTTGAAAATGTTTAGTCCAGGAACCCCAATATCCTGATGCCTAACCGGCATCAAAATGCCACTCCAAATCAGCTCCTTTCACTCGACAGATTCGCGCAAGATTTACCCACCTTTTGCCAAATTCTGATGGAGGGAGTCGTCGCCTTTTCCGTCCTGATTTTGACTTTAAGCTGATGCTTAAAAAAACAAAATCAGTTGGGAAGAGGAAAACTTCTCGTCCCCATAGAATTCCTTCTGTCGCGTCGTCCAAATCACGACTCGCATAACACCCAGTAAGCATACGAACACATAATGCTCAGCCCTAGTCAACGACGGCACCACATTGCTACAAACAGAAGCGACTTCCAGGACAAAGAACTTTCCACGCAGCATGCGAACCATGAAGTCTTCAAGCCACTTACACAACGGTACTACGACACTGCAATGAAAGAAGGCGTGAGACAAAGTCTCGACCACCGACCCACCGCAGCGAACGCAGTTTGGCGAAACAACCAAACCCGCTGCTTTAAGCTTCTTGCCGACCCAGACAGCCTTTCGTATCACCAGCCAGGTGAGGGATGCCTCGTTGTTTGTGAGGCATTTCAACCCGGGCGCCCAAGGCCATATGGAGCGCGCCTCCTGCTTCGTCAAACCGAGCTCGTCAATCAGATCATCCCGAACGGCCCCCCTCACTAGCACCCGATATAATGCCCGAAGGGACAACGCCTGGACGCCAGAGAGGCCATCTGTCGCCCGTAAGAGAAAACTGAGTGCTCGCCGGCATTCACGATAGAAGGAGCATTCGCCTCGAGGTAAACGGCCGGCCTCTTCCTCGCACGAATGCACACTTCTTAGGGATGGGAAGCTTTTGCGGGCATCTTCCTTCCAGAATTCACCATTCTCATCCACTTGCGAACACATTCGGTCTAGGAAGGCAATGCGAAGCGTATGTTGACGAATCTCAACGCTTGGCATTCCCAGACCGCCCTCAGAAGGATGGAGGCTACAGATCTCGCGACACACCTTAGGAGCCTTGCCTTCTCCCCAGAGGAAGGAGTACAAGACCCTGACTAATGTCATTAATATGGCACACGGGAGTGGAAGCACAGAGAGTCGGTAAAGGAGAATCGGGTAGATGTGTGAAACACATACTTCCGCCCTCCCCTTTAAGGAAAGCTTCCTCAGAGACCACAGACGAACTGCAGCCTCTGCCTTCTCTTGTACCTCCGACCAATTCATTTCCAACTGGAGATCAGGACCGAACCAGACGCCGAGAATCTTGACCGGCCCGTCCGTCCAGTGGAAAGGCCCGGGAAGAGAAACTCCCTTCCACGCGCCCAACCGCAAGCCAACAGACTTATCGCGGTTGATCTTGGCCCCTGTCACCGTCTCATACCCTCTGATTTCCTTGCTGACTTCGTCAATCTCGGCTCTGCTCGACACAAGAGCCGAAACGTCGTCAGCATAGGCAGAATACCTGGCCGAGGTGGTAGCACCAGGTAATGTAATCCCGCGAAGGACCGGATTCGCCTTTAACTTGCGAAGGAAAGGCTCCAACGCAAGAACGTAGAGCAAAGGCGAGAGCGGACAACCTTGACGAATAGAGCGAGTCAATAGAAAAGGTTCCGATCGTACTCCATTCACTTCCACCAGCGCACCGGGGGACGCGTACAGAAGTCGGATCCAGGAGCGAAAATTCGGCCCGAAACCGGCAGCGGAAAGGACAGACTCGAGAAAACGATGGTCAACCCTATCGAACGCCTTGGACTGATCTAAATTGATCAGCGCGGCTTCCGTGTCGACTTTCTCAATGATCAAGCGTACCAAATGAAGGTTGTCCTGAATAGTCCTACCCTTCACAGCACAAGTCTGCTCGGGGCCAATCAGACGAGAGAGGACAGCCTGCAAACGGCTGGCTAAGATCTTGGCTAAAATCTTCAACTCTGTATTTAACATCGTCAAAGGCCTGAAGTTATCTATCGAATCCCCACCGTCCTTGCTTTTGCGCAGCAACTTGATCACACCCCTGGTGAAGCGTTGGGGTATAGACCCCTGCCTCATCCAGTTGTTGAAAATCAGTGCCAGCAAGGGAACAAGAACGGGCGACTGCCTCAAGTACAGTTCGTAAGGAAGACCATCCAATCCCGGAGACTTGTCCCGGCCAACCAGCTTGAGCGCCTCCCAAATCTCAGCCTCTGTAACGGGACCCTCGCACCCAGCCGCTTCAGCCGCCTCGAGGCGGGGGAAGTCGGCCAAATAGGCATCGAACTGAGCAGTGCTCAGACCGGGCTCCCTGGTAAACAGATCCTGAAAATAGTCACGAAAAGCCTCAACTATGCCCGCGTTTGTAGTCACGGTTCTCCCATCCGGCAATGTGACGCTTGCGATATGCCTTTTGCTAGCATTTCTCAATTCCTCTGCACGCAATTCTGCGGCCATGTTCGTTGCCTCAGGAGACATTCTCTTTAACCTAGCCCTAACTACCAGAGCTTGGTCCTTCTTGATAAGCAAGGAGGCCTGCTCCGCCCTAGCTAAGGCTACGTCCCCACTAACACGGGATTTGATAGCCCGATCAACTTTGGCTTCTACTGCCGTTTGTGCTGCTAATCTTTCTAAATTGAGTCGACGGCTATATTCAGCAGCAAACGATCTAATATTGGATTTCAAGGATCCCCACCACTTATTCCCAACCACAGCCCCCGTCAATTCCCGCTTTATCGTTAGTTTCAACTGGTCCTGGAAATCTTGCTCTTCAAACAATGAACAGTTCAATTTCCAGTAACCAGCCAATTTAATCCTAGGCTTATCTAAGTTTACGCGAACCCGGACGAGCCTATGATCCGAGTAAACTATCGAATGAAAACTTGGACAACCTAAGAGCCCTACATCGACTCTCCTCACTAAGACTCGGTCGACGAAGCTAGCACGCACCACCGTAGCCGAGCTGCCCCTATTAGTCCAAGTCCATACTATATCCCGGGGGTGTTCATTTCGGTACTTATCGACAAGATCGAACCTGTCGATAAAGTCCCGAAATGCTTTTACATCCGGGTTGTTAGTACCCGATCTTTCCCCTATGCGATCTATATCGGGGTCAAGGACGGCATTCCAATCGCCCGCTAAAACTACCCGACGAGATGTCGTCAAAAACGGCTCGATCTGCCGAAACAAAGCAGGACGCTCCGCATGGACATTGGGCGCATAAACCCCAATGAGACGAAGAGACTTATCCTTTATAGTAACATCCAGCACACAAAGTCTGCCTGCCGGATCTGCGAAGACATGGGTACACGCCGCATTCAAGGACTTGCTCACTAGCCAGGAAACACCTCTCGAGCGTCCATCAAAACATGCTGAATAGAGGGCGAACCTCCTAGACAGTATATCCTCATGATCGCGAGTTGAAAACCGGGTCTCCTGTATACAACATACATTCACACCGAGGCGCTGAAGATCACGGCTGAGACACGCCCTGCGTGACTCTGATCTCAGGCCCCGGCCATTTATACTAGCTAACCAGAGAGCCATTATCAGTCCGATTAGGGTTGAGGCACTGTACCAAACATCTCAGGGGACAGGATACCGACGGCCCGTCCCATTGAGCCTTGGCCCATCTCAGTCTTGATAGTGCCATCATTGGACAGGCCACCAATATCCAGGGGGAATGTTAATTTTAAAGCTCTGTAAAGGGAAGGGTGAACAAAAATAGGGGTCCTCCCAGAACAAAACTGATCCAAATTCCTCTGGTCATCGTTTGTGAAGTACACAATTGGAGGGCTCATCGGGATGGAGTCATTGGCCTCTCCAAGCATACTCCATACATGGCTCGACCCCGCACCAGATCTCACCACTGTCAAAAGTCTTTTGGCCTCTGGAAAGTTAAGTGGATCTTCAACATCTTTGTTTTTGATGCATTTACATTTCCACAATGTTTTGACCTTTTTACATTGATTAATAGCCTTTTGGGCAGTGTCCTCCGAGACACGGCAAACATCCTGCCCCACATTAAAAGGAGGCTTTTTTTTCTTTTTTTTTTCTTTGCCGCTTATTGTGTCCGGGCTTCTTTGCCTCTTAAATGAATCTTTAAGCGGGGATTGAGAAGGAGTCGGTGTTGGCGTGGGGGTAGCAGATACACTTGGGGAAGAAAGGGTAGAACTAGCTGGGGATAAACCATGAGAAGGGACTGGAGAAGGGACAGGAGAAGGGGCTGAAGGGACTGGTGATGGTTTTTTAAATATGGTCATTTTGGAAGGGGTGTGGGTCAAGGATTTTGTCATGGGAGGAGGTGCCATAATTCTTTTTTGTGGAGGAGAAGTAGGGGCAGACACTGACGCTGCTGATGATTTCTTGGTCTTACTTGACTCTAGAGCCTTTTTGAGCTCTCTCAGTTTTTTAATCTTTTCCCAGCTGGGCTCCGCCTGTTTTTGAATTTCCGTTAACGGAGCATCTTGGTGAACTGCCGGGACATCGCCCTTACTGCTGATAGAGGGAGTGGGACTGTTGGTGTCATCCCTAGTGGCCTCAGGGGACTGAGGTCCCGCTGCTCGGCTCTTCCCTTTGCCTCTAGTAACGACACGCCATTCTCCGTCGTCTTTGTCCTTAACCACACCAGTGGCAGGCTTCAGAATTTGAGAGGATGGGGGCCGAGACCCACCCGGGGTTTTTAAGTCCCCGGACCGTGCCGCTACTAGGCCCGTTACAGGCGTTGCGGAACTACAATTTTCAGGCTTAGGGGTATTTTGGTCGCCAGCGGCCGGAGCACCAGAGGCCTTCTTCTCTGGACAGAAGGAGGACAGGTGACCAATCTGCCCACACTTCCAGCAAGATGGTTTTCGCCCGGTCACTACGACCGGCATTTTCCGGCCGCAATAGTCCAAGCAGTTGGGGACGGACTCGAAGGCATCTTGATCCATCAATATATCAAACATCCATCCCCCGTTCAGGTTGTCGGATGAGGCTGCCAATATTTGGCCATATTTCTTTAAATAGGACGCCAGATGTTCACCGGCAACCTGAGGAGGAACCTCATATACTGCTACCGTGGTCCTCCTTCGGCCTTCATATATTGTCCTGATTATTAGGTCGTTAGTGATCAATTCCTTGCTCACTACTTCCAAGCAATCTTCAGGTGAGGGTAGCAGTACGTCCCACGTGAGAAAACCCGGTCCTCTTATAACTCTTTGGGGCTTAACCCCTAGGGACACCAGTGTTCGAATCACTGTGTCTTTCGTGGAGCGACAAATTTTGCGCGTACGCTTGTCCACCACGAAGACCGACACCATTCTTTTTTCAAACTTTTGTAATTCCTGGGGGGTTTTCCAAAAGTCCGTCATCTTTCAAAAGATGATCGAAACCTTTAGCCCTCTCCAGAAACTCCGCAATGTTTATAATGCAACTCGGTGGGGACTTCCAACAACAGGGCGATTCCCCGGCCTCAGCATCCTTCGTATTGTCATTCTTATTCTTTTCGGTACTTGAAGTCTTCTGGCCTTTCTCGGCCACCATATTCTTGGTCACATTTTTCGGAAGAGGGGGATAAGCTTCCTCATCTTTATCCGGCGGGCCCTTAAAGGGCGGGTCAAAATTCAGTTTCTTTTTGATCGACCGACTTGAGTCGGCCATTTTTCAATTCCTAACTACCAGGAAAGTATATTTTTTTTTCCTCCGTAACTAAATAGGGGAATGGGGAGGGGGGAAAAAGGGGGGGGAATGGAGGGGGGTTTATACAAATTAACCTTGCAGACAATAAAGACAAACGGCAAACAAATCAAAGCAAACAGATTGGCCTTTAGCGGCCAAAATATAATAACAATATCCTTTTTGTTAAAAAAGGAAATTAACCTCTTGAGAGGTTTAACAAACAACCAATAAACTTATTACAATAAAATACAAAAGAATTTAAAATATGTAACAGAAATAGGACACGCAAAGAGTTGCCTAAAGGCTACCTTCGCAAACGGGGAGGGGCTGAAAAGGCAAAAGGAGGAAAACAAACAGTTAAATGATCAGTTTCTGGTCAACAAATAAAATAAAAGATACTATTAACAAATTTTTTTTTTTTTTTTTTTTTTTTTTTTTTTTTTTTTTTAAATAAAAATAAATCTGGCACTTAAGACCAAATGAAAAATGAAAAGAGAAAATAAAAAGAAAAACGGCCGACCTAAACAAAAACAAATATGGCCGCCAAAAAATACGAAAATAAAACACAAAAAGCTAGAACAAATAAAAATAAAACAACAAAGAAAGAAAACGGAAAAATTAATAAAAATAAACTTATCGGCACAAAGAAAGGTCTCTTGTGTACAAAATTCAGTCCAAATAAAAATATTTTCAACAAAAAGTCCAAGCTGAAACAAAGCAGAGGTCAGAGCAATCGTAAAATGACAAAAACCACGTCCAACAACAACTACACTGCATAAACAAGTAATGATTCTTGGACATTTAAAGAAATAATTTGTTTCAACAAAATTTGCATTTGATATTAAATCTGAAAATAACGTTGTCATGTCGGGGTATTCGAAGTCCTTCAACAGTTACTTTTTTTGTTCTTTTTGCCAAGAAACCTACTGATTTTAAAATCCTTAGGAACCAAATTTTGACAAACACAGCTTAACTGATTTTCCACTGAATGCAGATTGCTTTCATACCCCCAAAAAGTAATTTAATTTTTGAATCGTGTTTTTTTCGACCTCCTATTTTTTTCTCTGTGTAATGCGCTTTCATTTCGACCGTGTTGGACTGTTAATTGAACAAAAAATACAAAACCTGAGTAAGTTGAAAAAGAAATCCCAACAGAATTGTTTACTAAGAAACCAGCTCGATTTTTTCGTTGCATATTCTGATATGAAAGGTAAGTGGAAGAAAACAAATAATATTTATAATTTTTTTTTCCTACGCCACTTTTCATTTCGTTATTCCGCAGAAAAAATGAAATTCTGATGTTTATTTAAGATAAACCAAAATAAAACTTTTTACACTTTTTAAAATTCGTTTTGAAGTTTCTTTTAATTCTGTTTTTTAAGTATAGGTGCCAATTGAAAGATTTTCTTTTTGGTAGAAAAAAACATTTAAATTTTTTTTCACGTAATTTATTTCACGTTTGTTTTGTTTGACAAGTTTGTTTAGGAAGTCACTGATGGCAAAAAAATATATATTTGCCACTTTTCAGTATATAAGGTCGAATAGAAAAATGGGTCAATTTTTTTTTTCATGGGGTGAGGATAATATATATATATATATATCATCTTTTAAAAGTCTGTGTTAATAAATTATTCTCTTCAACATTGGTTTAATTTTGGTCCCTCCCCCCTCTGATATTTAGGGCAAGAACACAAATTTAAAGTATTCTACAATTATTTAATTTTTAAATCATTTCTAACACGTTCGAAATTGATAAATCTCTTTTGTTCATTTTTTTTTCTTTTATTTTTTCTTTTCGTCAGCTACCCATTAAAAAGATTACTATGGATTAGTACTTTTTTTCCTTTGAAAAAACACTTTAATTTGGAAATTTTTGCAAATATGAAATAATTGCCTGATTTTATTGAAATTTTCAAGACTTATTAAAATCTATGAAGTTTTTATGATTATTTTAATAAAATCTTGGTTAAAATAAAATTTTCCATCTGTTAACCCCCACTCCAATGAATGAAATTTCTAGAAATTCAATATTACACAGAAACTTTTATTTAGTTAAATGAAGAACTTAATAAATAAAAAAGCTTTAAATCGCTGAAAAGAAACAAACAAAAAACTGCATAGTATGAAGAAAAAAGTTAAAAACGTAGTTTTTTTCATGAAAATGTTTATGAAAGAGTAAAATATTTTAATTACTTTTTAAAAACTTAATTTCTTCTTACACGTTCGAAAATTTGGTAAGAATTTTTGTTTTGAATGTTAACGGATAACCAAATCCATACGAATGTTTAAAACGTAATATTACAATACATTTTTTTCTATGACCAACATATTTTGGAAATTCTTGCAAAAATCAAATTGTCGGATTCTAGTAAAACGGCGAACCTGAAGTATACTACCACCACGTTTATTTTCGCCGTTTTTCAATTTTTTCACCGCAGTCCTATTGATTGTTATTTGTTGGGGTCAGTTTCTCATACGATAAAGTAAATCGAACCTCCATTTACAATCCAATCGCTTTGGGGTCTCTTTGTTTATGTTAACTCTTTTGGGACGAGTTCTCGCCCTTTTGTTTTAGCCTTGGGGTCGATTTGTTTTTTGGCTTTTTTTGGAACGAGTTGTTGCTTTTGTTCTTGTATTTCTCACGTTTTCTTAACTTACGATGGCATCTTCCTCTGAAACTCCAACAATGGCTCTATTGAACAATTTCGGAAAGGATTCGGCCATTGAATATGCACATACCCAGAAGTTAATTGCACATAGTAAGTTATGTTCCTGTGGGCATGCAAAAAAGAATGCTCGTTACGAATGGGACATTTTTGGTAAGTCCAAATTATCACTTCGTGATATTCCAACTCATTTATGATTTCGTCTGCCAAGTACCGGTGACCAGTTCAGTGACATTGAACGGAGTTTCATTAAATTCTGCCATTCAGTGGTATGAATATTGCAGAGACGCCTGTACAAGCAAGATGGAGAAAGACCGAAAACTGATGGTGTCCCTGGACATGAAGTCCATTTGCAAATAGTTTCCTTGAAACTTAAAAAAGTAACAACAACTTGGAAAATAAATAAGCTATTTCAAAGAAAAGTATATTAAGAACATTAAAAAAAATCTTAGAAGAAATATGTTATTAAAAGTACACTCCCGCAAAAATTTTGTAGTTATTGAAAACATCCCTTCAAATAAAACAGTGGGCATAGTTTCCTTGTACAGGCTATTGATCCCCTTTCAAAAGAGTTTGGACATTTGATATTTGAAACCAAAAATAAAAAATGGCATGTAAACATTAAGAAAATTCCCCTGTTCTAATAAAATTATTAAACATATACATGTTTTATTTCATTACTTTGTTACAAGTTGAAAAAAAATCGAAGCCAGTGTTTCCGAATTGGATGATTGATTTAAAGTTGCATGACAAATTAGACCCCCCACCCAATTTGTTTAAATATTAAAACTTCAGCAAAGTTTTTACGTTCCTGTTAAAGTTTCAGGTGTAAGTAACGTTTGACTGAAAAAAGGCCTTAAAAATTTATAATGTACAAATTTGCAGTTGTTGACGGTAATGTCGTCCCGGCGAATGTTTTCAAAATGGAGGATCAATTTACTATAACGTTGTATGAGAAACTGACACCCCTCCAATTTGTTTAAATATTGTACTTTTCCAGTTTTCTTTTTAATCGTAAACATTAGGACCTAATCTATAGGATAATCGATAGGACAGCGGTGAAAAAATTGAAAAAGAGCGAAAATAATGTGGTAGTATACTTCAGATTCACCAGTTAAACTTGCAGGAATTATTTAGAATTGAATGAAATTATTTTTAAAATTATTTTTACAAATCTTTATATACTTCTGTTACCCACCTCCATGTATTGTAAATCCATAATTTAAGAAATTAAAATTTATCATGCGAAAATTTATTTTATTAGTTAAACGCAGGAATCTTTGTGGAATGCAAATCTAATTTTTTAAAAAAATATTTTGATTTTATTGCTGAAAAATAATTAAATTTTAAAAATTAACTTTTTAATTATTATAATTTATATAGTTTCAAAAGTATTTTAAAAATACTTTAAAATTTGTTAGTTTATAAACTTATTAAACAAAGATTAGATTTAAAAATTTAATAAATATCGTTGTGCCTTACTATTTTTAAAATAGTTTTTTTTCTTTTGTGTATTTGAAGTTTTTTTTTTCTTGTTTTATTTGTATGGTAATCTGTGCAAATTAAAGGTCATGTGTTTCAGAGTTTCTTCCTCTTACAGCAAAACATTTGTATACTTGCGATCGCTAAACACTTATCTTGCATCTCACACCTGGCTAATCTGTCAACGCATTCGGTAGAATGGTTAAACAGTTGAACTCTGTGTTTAAGAAATACTTTTCTAAATTTCCTGCTAAAAATAATTCTACATACGCACCTGAGAAACACATAATATTTGCGTTTTACTTGAAAAATATGAGGATATTTATGATACAGGATTTAACGTTGCTCGGAAGTACTATCACTACCCTTTTTCTAGTTTCGAAGACATTTTCTCAAAGCTAAATTGAGCTTGTAATTGCTAATTTACAAATTCCTGTTGAAGATTTGATTTCGAAATTATTATGCATAATTAGGAATCGTGGATTAGAAAAATTAAATTCGAACGTTTACCATTTAGTGTCAGGTTAGCACCAACAATATTTCAACAAGTCATAGATACCCTGCTGGGTGGACTTGATTTTGCAGTTGCTTAATTAGACGATATTCTCATGAAAAACCAAAGCATAGTCTAACATAAGGATCATGTACACAGCACTTTCGGATTTTAGGAAAAACTATTTCAAAATTAAAAAGACCAAATGTAATCTTTCTTATTTATTTTTTTTTTTTTTTGCAAGGAAAAAATCAAATACATAATAAACATAATTGACAAGGATGGTAGAAGACAGAATCTTATTATTAATTACATGCCGGCGCCCAATAACATCGCTTCATTACAGAGCTTCCGAGGACGAGCAAATTATTTCCAGGCATTAATAGTTCGTATGGCGTAGGAGCATTCATTCTTCACAAAATGACTAGAACTATAAAAAATCCATAACGCATACTTTGAGAGCTTTGCTTCCTGTAGAAAAAAATTATTCTCAGATTGAAAAAAAAGCTCTTGAGATTATATTCACTGTCGCAAAGTTCCACCGCTATATTTCTAGTCGGCAATTCTTTCTACAGACAGACCACAAGCCATTACTCATGATTTTTGGCCCAAAGAAATGTTTGTCTATGCACACAGTCAAGACTTTTAAAACTGAGTATGTGTCAACGCAAAAATTCGGCTATGCAGGTGGATTGTCAAGATTAATTCTCAAGTACAAAGAACCACTGAAAGATACAGGGCTTGCCTCCCTCCATTACTATGAAGGGGACATGTTGTGATTCCATATTGCCAGGAACACATTTTGAAAGATTTTTCACGATAGCCATCCAAGGAGTACTAGTATGGAAAGTTTGATGTATAGCTTTGTCTGTTGTATTTTAAAATAATTAAAGACAACTAATATTTTTTGGAGATGGGTATGGTAAAAAAAATTGAATATGATTTATATAGTAAAGTGTCCACAATTTATACATAAGACACTTAAATCAACTTAGGAACCGCCCAACTGATGAGGCTGGTAATGGGTTTCCTGAGAAAACAGCGATCGGTAGAATATGTGACACTTAACATTCTCACGAAATACGCCGTTCGAAAAAAAAACAAAAACATCTAAGTTATAATAGTGGTCTAACCAAAGCGGAAAATGATAGCAGATTTGAAGCATAATTAATGATTTGAAATAACTATTATTTACTAAGTTTAAAAAATGGATTTTTTAACTCGACACTAGCTGTTCGACTGGTAGATATCTCTAATTCGCTGAGACCTCCACTGATTTTCGATACCTAAATTTAAATTTTAAAGATAAGTAATCTTCAACTTTAAAATTAGCTTTAATTGAAAGCCAGAAGATTAAATTTTAATTCCCGAAAGAAAAATACACTGGTATTAATTAAACCGAAATTATATTGATTTTAATCTAATTTTTCTTGAAATCGAAAAAAATTAAGTTTAAATTTCCCACCATTTTTGCTTGATTGACACATTCTGTCAACACTATGTAAACAGTAGCCAAATTTCTATTTTAAAAATCTTGCAAAAATAAAATATACCTTGCTGACACGTCATTTAAGTCAATTTTAAAAATTGAAACTTACCTTTTACTTGATTGAAATCAAGTAATTATTCCTTACTGCCAGAAATTTAGAAAAAAAAACTTTTTAACTACGGTAGACCTACCTGTCATCACCTCCGTTACCCAATGGTAGGGTGTTGTAATTTACTAAGCGCAGCTTAGATGTGGCACCAGGCCGAAAGTATGGGGCACCCAGTGAGGATCGAACTCACTACTTAATTGCAACAGTTCTAGCGAGACAAGCTTGCTAGCCATTACACCACCTCGAGATGCCACCAATGGTAGGGTGTTAAGATTTACGAGATCCGGAAGTTGTCAGACGGAAAGTATTGCGACCATACGCGCAAAAAAACATAATTTTAATTTCTTTTTTCTTTTTAACTAAATAGTAAAATTTAAAATAATTTCAATTATATAATATTTAATAGAATTTTAGTTTACATTTATAGCCAGACATTTGAATATGCTTTCTGAATTACTGCAGATGTTATAATTATGGAAAGATATTATTACTCTTATGGAACACCGTACTTACTAAAAATGGAAAGCAAATGAACATATTTACACACAAAATTTTTTTTTAAATTAATTTAAAATATTTCTGCAAAACGATTTTTATACTTTTCAATTTTAGATAGGTAATATGATACTCAACTCTTAACTAAAAAGAAAACTTGCAATCAATTCTTTTGGAGATTTAAAAAAATATTTTTAAAAGCTTTTATATTATTAAATTATTTAATAATGAAAAAATTAAAACAATAATTTTAAAATTTTATTATTAATCGAAAAAAATTTTCTTCTTCAGAGTATAATGTCCTCGGTAGTTGTTATTTATTCCAGTAATTAAAAGATTATGAAATTTGATTATGTCGGAGTTTTATTGCATTTTTTATTTTACTCTTCGCAGAAGGATTTCAAACTGAAGTTAAAAAAAATAAGTGATTTATATTTCCCAATGAGTCCTGCGTTGAAGTAATTAAACAAAAGTTTACAACTATTTAAAATGTTTTTAATATTTCAGGGATTTACGTGAAGGGAGTTAACAGAGGTAAAAAATATTTTTATCAAGATTTTAAAAAAAATAATAATTTTAAAAGTAATTTCATTCATTTGTGTATAAATACTGAGTTTCATTACAATCCGACAATTATTTTAATTTTTGCGAGAATTTCCAAATTAATGTGTTTTTAACCTAAAAAAAAGTGACAAATGCAATCATTTGGTGTCCATTGTAAAACAGTAGTAAACGTTTCTTAACAAGACATTCTAACAATTTCAAAAATGTTAGAAAGGATTAAAAAAATTTCAAAAAATAATTAAAACTACTTTGAACTTTCCTCTTAATAATAATATAAACATTTTGAGGAAAAATGTTTGTTTTAAGTTTGGAATCTTTTTTATTCATAATATCTGTTTTTGTTATCGATCCGATGACATAGTATGAAGAAAAACAGGCCCCAAACGTAATGAACATGAAGTTTTTCCATTACAATGTTATTAATAGGAAAGATGAAAGTATTTTAATTATTTTTAGAATGTTTTAATCACTCCCAACACGTTCAGAATTTTGGTAAAAAAATTCTTGTTTTGATTTTCCATCAAATGGAGACCAAATCGCTACCACAGTTTTCAATGGATAAATGTAAAATGTAACTCAGTTTTTCCGATGAAAAACACATTAATTTGGAAATCCTTGAAAAAATCAAATAATTGTCGGATTGTTATGAAAACTTCCGGAATTATTCATAAATGAATTGCAGTATTTTTTAAATTATAATTTTTAGGAAATTATGGTAAAAATAGTTTTTTTTCTTGTTTTTTTTTTGTTAAATTTGTTATTCCACTTCCACGTAAATTCATGGAATTTCACGAAATAAAATTTTGTAGCGATCATTTCATTTATTAGGTAAACGCATTACTCATTGGAGTATATAAATCGTCTGTCCTTTTTTTCAAAAAGGTGGCTTTTTGCTTTTTTACAAAACTCTGCTCCAAATAGTAAAATAAAAATGCATCCAAATTATATTATTTAATTAGATGAGCATTTAATTTCTTTTATAAATAATATATATTAAGGATATTATCAAACAGTCAGTTTAGTGCCATACGTGATACATACTTGCGTCATCATGTCTCGAAAGGGAAATGACTGAGTGTGTAGAAGATTATCCCGGAGTAGGTTGTTATTACTTTCTGTGGTAGACTGTCCGCCAGCCAAGGTTATAGCACCTAATCTGTCCTGTTATTTAACACATAACTGGAACGAAGACACTGGTAAATCCCTCCTCTAAGGATATTTGCACGTAGTCCAAAAAATGTTTTCATTAATACTAAAATTTTAAAATAATAATGCAGAAATTTAAGAGATTTATAAATTATTCTAATTAAACTTTTAAAATAAAAGAAAAACAATTCTTGGAAAAATTCATTAGTCATGGAAAAACATCTTTTTCTTGAGGAAAATGATGTCTCTATATATTTTTTTTATAAAAAGACGACTGTTCTACCTAATGTCTTAGTTTGATTGCATTTTTTGTTATGTTTTAGAGAAGAATTTTGGTAAATGTGTAACTGCTTGAGATAAGTAAAAAATTATTTACTTCCTCTGAAGTGTCTTGCATTTTTTCCAATTAATATAAATATGAAATTGCACGAAATTTAATTTGTAAAAATTTCATTTAGTGAGGATAATAGATGCTAAAAAAAATACAGATAATTTAATTCATTTGTGAATAAATCCTGAGTTTCATTAAAATCCAACACGTATTTGAATTTTGCAAGAATTATGAAATCATGTTCGTTTTTTCTTTTCCATTGTTTGATTTGTTGTCATTTTTCTTGCCATGTTTATGATGTTTTGTCCGTCGTATGCTTTGGCGTTCTTTCTCAAGGACACATGGCACAGTAGATATAGGCAGTTGTTAGTTCCTGTGGGTTCAATCCCAGGCTACTGCAGTTGTGAACAAATAACTTAAAAACTTCAGTTAAAGGGAGATAACTAACTGGCATCTGGAAGTGGCATCGCACATGGAATGAGAATGATATATTCGAGTGATTGAAATAAAGGGTTTGGTTCGAAATTTCTAGCACCTGAAAAAGGCTGGGTTACATAACTTCGTAAACATGACACTGAAGATGAGAACAGTTTGAATGATGTAAATATTACGTCATCTGAGAAATATAGACAAGTACATATGTTTTTTACCAGAAAATGTGCTGAATTTTATATTACTAATTTTATTAATGAGCTGTCGAAGGAAAAAATAGATTTTCGCCTATCTGCTTAATAATAAATATTTTGATAAAACTTTCTTTCGTTTTTGTGGCTTTTTTTTATCATCGTATGCGTGTTATTACTAAAAATGTTGAGGTATCCAATTAAAAGTAACAAATTAATTTTTTTAAGAATAGAACTTTTTTTTCTTTTTTTTTTTTTTTGAAGCTTTAAATTTAGTTCCAATTTCAATAGATTAGATTTAATGTTTACAGTAAACAAAATCCTTTACTGTTTTTCAAACATTAGTTTAAAAAATTAGACCATTTTTCTTTTTCTTTTCTTTTTTTTTCTTCCTAAAATAAACTATACTTTACTGTAACATCATTGGAAGAAAGTAAATTTTATCTCTCTTCACATTTATAATTTTCTGGAAATTTCATTAAGTATCGAGGAACATGTAAATAAATCATATATTCTAACAAGATTTTTCTGAAAATAAAATAATTTCTAGAATAGTTATTTTCTGAATAGTGTGTTGTAAATTGGAGATCTGCGTTAGAATTCCAGTTGAATTTGTTGCATTCAGTTATGCACAATAACCTTCAGGAAAGGTTAATCCATCTCTGTCCTCCAGCTATGGGTTAATTAGCAGGACAGATTTGGTTCTACAGTCTTGGTTGGCAATCAGTTTACTGCAGATTGTAAAGGCATCTTACTGCAAGAAAGTCTTCTGCGCAGTCAGTCATGTATCTTTTGAGACATGATCACCCAAACGTGCATCACATATGGCACTAAAGTGTTTTTTCTTTTTTTCTAATCATATCACTCCAAGCAAGGCATTTTATTACCACTGTTTTGCAGGGGGTTACATGGGAGGAAAGTTATCAGAAAATGACAGGTTATAGGGGGTGTTTGGAAGTGGGCAAGAGAAGGATGAGAATACTGATGAGTGGAGTGGACAGAGAAGGGAGCATGAGAGGGTATGCAGGTTAATGAGATAGATGACAATTGACTTTGTTTAAGTTCCTGGAGCTTGTAGCTCTCGGGAAAGTAAGTAAATGGAAGGGATTCCACAGGCGTGAAGTGCGAGAAAAGGAGATGCTGGAATAAAATATGCGTTTACAATTTATTGGTTTCACAGTAAAAGGGTGGGACCGCGTTGCTAATCTTACGGCTCGAGGAAATTTATACAGAGAAGGCCCCTATAAGCTAAGTTCATCAGAGCAGAAGACGTGAAAGTATTTGTAAAAGAGACATAAGGAAGCCACGTTGCGCCGGTGAGAAAGTGACTGTATCTGAGCTGTCAAATTGGGATCTATTACATTAGACTTTCCGCTAGATTTTGTCAAGCATACCTAGGTGGATACCAGGAGCACCTGACCAGATATGGCAGCAGTATTCAATTCATAGGCGGAGGGTAGATTTATGTATGTGCAGGATTGTTTCAAGCGGAATAAACTTCCTGGACTTCCTTAGCAGCGGATTTTATATAGTCATTCCACTTGAGGTCTGTTATGAGAGTTCAACCAAGGAGACGCAGTGTTTTGCTTTCAGTGAGACTTGCCTGATCCATGCTAATGTTGGGGGGTAGGAGCGATTGTCTGCGATGTTTAATAGATAGCAACATTGCTTTGGAAGCATTAAATATCATGAGCCATTTCTTACCTCAGTCCGCTAAGGATCGAAGGTTCTTTTCAAGCTCGGAAGCAAGGTTTGCTATGTCAGTCTCAGCAGATTTTTGATCGATGCGAAATCAACTGTAGTGGTGTCATCAGCGTAAATGCCTCATTGGGATCTTATTATATCTGGGAAATCGTTAATGTAGATAAGGAAAAGCATAGAACCTAGAATAGAGCTTGAGGTACATTCGCGTTCGTATGATAGTATTCGAAGGCATGTCCATTCAGTACTATCTTAATTGTGCGATTTGAAAGGAATGACTGGATAAGATCAAACAATTGTCCAGTTGTCGCAGCTTGCATAGAAGGCGAGCATGACATACTCTGTCAATTGCTTCGGAAATATCTAGGGCAAAAGTTCGGGCTTCGCCGTTCTTGTCGAGAACCTGGTGTATATACGCGTTTATGGTCATGAGCATATCAGCAGTAGACCTGTTGCGGCGGAAACCATACTGTTTGTCAGAGAATAGTCTGTGGGTTATAGGATATTGAACCACCTCGGCGTTGATGATGGCTTCGAACACTTTGCCAAAAATCGGTAGCAGGATGATAGGACAATAATTAGGGGCCAGTGTTCACCTGTGGCTTTTATATATTGGAACCACAGAGGAGGACTTCCAGCAGGCAGGAAAGCAAGAAGCAGACAGATAGTAGTTATAGAGTTTAGAGAGAACAGAGGAGAGCTCAAGGGAACAATAATGGGGATTCCATCGCCGCCGCTTGCTTTATGGTGGTTAAGCTTTGTTATTATTTTGGAGACAACTAAAGGGGGTTATATTTTAATTTGTATTATACAGTATGATTTACAATTTATTCTTTTACCAAAAATATATCGCATTATATTTAAAACTAAACTTTAATGTTAAATTTCCATGTTATGTGTTTCTAAGAAAGCAGATGAACTGCAATAGACGCTGCGGTCGATCTACGATGTTACCTTTAATTTCTCTTTATATTGTTCGTTCTCTTTCCCCTTTTCTTTTTCTTTTTATTCTTTCTATCATTTGTGTATATTTTCTTTTCTTACTTTAAGATATTTTTTTTTTGAATGAGCGACGAATTGTTTTTGTAGAGTACTGCTACCAATGTCTATTCTCGACATTGGCATGTCAGCATCTGAGGGTAACTATTTTTGGGATTATTTTGAATATTATTAACTGTTGTAACTTTTGGGTCTGACGAGCAGCTTCCTACTGTCATATACGTTTAACCAATGAAATTGTAAAATATCTAAATCTTTTTCTAAAATGTATATGTATATATAAAAATAAATTTTTACCAAAATTTTCTAAAAAAAAAAAAATTCTTCATTGGTAAATAAATCCAGGAAACTTAATTTAAATCAGACAATTACTTTATTTCTGCAAAAATTTCCTAAGCAGTCTGTGTGTAATCTTTTTTTTTTTTTTTTTTTTTTTTTTTTTTGCATAAAATCTATAAAACTTCTCATTAATTTTTTGGGTATTTCTTTTTCACGTTGTGCTATCATATTACAGCAAGTAATTGGAAGAACCTGCATTTATGTTGTTCATGCCAAATAACCTTGTTATTAAACAATGATGATATTAATAAAGAGGTAAACTTTTTAATATTCTCATGCTAATTCAACATATTAAACTATATACGAAAATAATACAATGGAATAATAATATAAATACATCGCCCCCCCTTCCCGGGAAAAAAATTAAGGCTTAAAATGAATATTTAAAGTGAAACATCTTAGTTTCAATTACAAGCTAATAGGTTGTATTTAATATTTCTAATAGGCAAAACACTTCACTATATTTAAAAAAAGATCCAAATTGACTGAAAGGAGTTTTCATTTTAAATGGCTACAATTGCTGGTTTTAATGCCATTTTTACCCATTTTTATTATAATATAATTATTTGTTTTCAAAGATAAAAATTACTTTTCTAAACTGTATTTGAGAAAATTTGGCTGATTTAAAGTTTAATTAATCTGATTTGAAACAACTACTACTTTTATTTTAAAATATGTCAGAAATGCATTTAGTCGTATGGCAGTAGCTGTTTATTTGAGGTGTTGACAGAAGCTTAAGTACTATTTTTCTACATTGAACATCTCTGTAAAATCTACACAATGAATAACATGATCACCTTTTTTCATATAATTTTTAACCATTCAGTAGTCCTAAAAATTTAGCAAAATATTCTCCATAATCTAAGGTTTTATGGAATATTATGTACTGTGATTTAAACTTACTGTTCTTGTCACTTTTATTTTCTGCTAATATTATTTTCAGTTTTAACAAAAGTCAGCTTGTTTATACATGCACCAAATAATTAGGAACTGTTTTTAAAATATTGGTGTTTGATGAATTGCACTCAGCTATTCTATTTATAATTAGCAAATATAGTTTTTACTTGAAAGTAATATTCCTTACCCATGGCAATGTAATATTGAAATGTAAATGATTTTTCATCAGATCATTTTTCTTAATTGTGTCTATAATATATCTTATTCATAAAATAAATAAAAAGCTTTTCTAATCAAATTATTTTTGTTTTCATTGCATTTCTAATTTATGATTGAGAGCATACATTTTGTTGTCTGTGATTTTTAAATCAGAAAATGATTAAAATTTAACAGTTCTGATTTTGACTAGTATGAACATTGAGACAAAATTTAATTCTCGAAAGTAAAAAAAAAACTATGGTGTAAGGAAAATATTTATGAAGATTTTGTAAAAACAAAAGACATTTCTGAAATAATTTAGTTTTTATTTTTTTGTTTTTTGTGAATAAAATGTAAGTTTCATTAAAATCCAACAATTTGAATTTTTGCAGAAATTTCCAAATCAATGTGATTTGTAATGCAAGAGAGGTACTACAATTTCTTGTACTATTCATTGTTCTTTATACTGATGCCCAGAAATCAATATTTTTAACCAAATTTCTAAAAAAAACACCAAAATAATTTAATCATCAAAATAAGAATAGTTTATGAAAAATTTATAATTTTAGACATATAAAAATTTTTTGATTGCTGCATTTTCATGAGTCTCTGTGTTGGACTAAACTTGTCATGTTGATAAATGTTTTGTTAAAATATAAAGTGATTTCGTTTCTTATTGTCTCTTTTAAAATACATTTTATTTTTCTTCACAGGTGTTTCGACTGAACAGAAAATCATTTTAATATAACCTGATATTATTTGGAAATTGAAATGAAGAAAACAAGATTTTTAGCATGTCGTTGTTAACAGAAAGTTATCATGTAAAATTTGTATCTGTATTTACAAAATCAAATTAACTGCCAAGGAGTCACATACTTCAAATTGTGCAGTTTTTTGTAGAAACTTAGTGTAATTGTATGAGAAAGAAAGAAATCATGTTTGTAAAGTTGGAAAACATTTGAAGCGTGATATGAAAATAAACACTGCAGAGAAATATATTCTTGCAAAGTTTGATCTGCATATTCTAGCAAATAATTTTACTATGTCATATGCAAACACACACTGGAGAAAGATCATATTCTTGAGAAATTTGAGGATCTGCATTTTTGCAGATGTCATTTGTGGTGCGTCATAGGCAGACAAACATTGTAGAGAAAACATATTCTTCTGAGGTTTGTGGATCAGCATTTTCTGGAAATCACCTTTAGAAAACCATACGAAAATGCACACTGGAGAGAAATCATACTCCTGTAACACTTGTGGATCTAGATTTTTACAGAATTCATGTTTGAAGATCCATGTGAGAACACACACTGGAGATAAACCATATTCCTGTGAAACTTGTGGATCTGCATTTTCAGTTAAGTCAAATTTGGTGCGCCATATGAAAACACATACCGGAGAGAAACCACATTTTTCTGAAATTTGTGGATCTGCATTTACAGATTAATCAATTTTGCGGATTCATAAGCGAAAACATACCGGAGAGAAACCATATTCTTGTGAAAATTGTGGATCTTCATTCAAGCTTAAGTCATCTTTGTAGCATATGCGAACGCATACCGGAGAGAAACCATTTTCTTGCAAATTTTGTGGATCTGCATTTTCAAAGATGTCATCTTCGGTGTGCCATAAACAAAAACATACTGGAGAGAGTCCATATTCATGTGAAATTTGTAGCTTTTCATTTACATGCAAGTCAGCTCTGCAGATCCATAGGCGAACACATACCAAAGAGAAACCACATTCTTGTGAAATTTGTGGATCAGCATTTTCACTAAGGGGAAATTTAGTGGTTCATATGCGAACACATACCAAAGAGAAATCACATTTATGTGAAATTTGTGCATCAGCATTTTCACAGAAGTCACATTTGGTGAAACATATGCGAACACATACCGGAGAGAAACCACATTCTTGTGATATTTGTGCATCAGAATTTTCACAGAAGTCACATTTGGTGAAACATATGCGAACACATACCGGAGAGAAACCACACCCTTGTGAAATTTGTGGATCAGCATTTTCACAAAGGGAAAATTTAGTGGTTCATATGCGAACACATACCAAAGAGAAACCACATTCTTGTGAAATTTGTGCATCAGCATTTTCACAGAAGTCACATTTGGTGAAACATATGCAAACACATACCGGAGAGAAACCACATTCTTGTGATATTTGTGCATCAGAATTTTCACAGAAGTCACATTTGGTGAAACATATGCGAACACATACCGGAGAGAAACCACACCCTTGTGAAATTTGTGGATCAGCATTTTCACTAAGGGGAAATTTAGTGGTTCATATGCGAACACATACCAAAGAGAAACCACATTCTTGTGAAATTTGTGCATCAGCATTTTCACAGAAGTCACATTTGGTGAAACATATGCGAACACATACCGGAGAGAAACCACACCCTTGTGAAATTTGTGGATCAGCATTTTCACTAAGGGGGAATTTAGTGGTTCATATGCGAACACATACCAAAGAGAAACCACATTCTTGTGAAATTTGTGCATCAGCATTTTCACAGAAGTCACATTTGCTGAAACATATGCGAACACATACCGGAGAGAAACTACACCCTTGTGAAATTTGTGGATCTGCTTTTTCACAGAAGACCTCTTTGGTACGCCATACACGAAGACATACTGGAGAGAGACCATATTCTTGTGAAGTTTGTGGATCAGCATTTTCCCAGAAGTCAGATTTGGTGATTCATATACGAACACATTCTGGAGAGTGACCATATTCGTGTGAAATTTGTAGGCATGCATTTTCAAGTCAGTCGACTTTGTCATTCCATATGCAAATACACACTAGAGGGAAACCATATTCTTGTGAAATGGGTAAATCTGTATTTTTAAATAGGTTTGATTTTTAACCACCATATGCAAAACACACAGGCTAAAATATCGTATCTGTCATTTTTATGAATTTCTAATTTTAGCAATATCCAACATTATATTCAGTTTTTATATCAGAGGTGACATTGACTTCGTAAAATATGCAAATCTGCCTTCTCAGAAAAACTAGTATGCTCAGTGTCAACATTTTGGAGTTGGTATTTCCATAGATATCATGTCTTTTCTGACATTTACAACACACTCGTGTGAGCTGCATGTATGATGATTTGCAAATTTTATTAATGTAAAAAATTAAATTCAATATTTTAGAATAACAAATAAAATAAAAGTTTTTCTCATGGTCAGATTTATTTGTCCTCATAAACAGAAACCTTTCTCAGGGTTTTTTAACATAATGTATTTTTAATCTTTACAAGTTACTCGCTTTGGCTACTCTTCAAGCTGCAGAAAGCAGATGAGGCTTTTTTGTATTGAATACACACGTAGGGAATGTAGTTGTTTGAATAAAGCATTTACTTTCCAGAATGTGTTTGTTTTTTTTTTAAGTTACATATATTACATTTCTGCCAGTATTTTTACTCTGCTGACTGATTCTCTTTTTTGTATGTTTAGAGGTCAGCCATTAATAATTCCTTCATTGTACATAATGAACGCTGTACAATGTTTAATTTTATCTGATTGATTCAAACCTCTTTATTTTGGATGTTATTTTCAGAAGTTTAATACATTTTGGACATTTTTAATTACATACACATATTTAATATGACTAGCAATAAACTACTGAAAAGCATCCAGAACAAAACTAAATAAACATTTTTGCATATATACAGTTTAAAATGCATATACATAATAGTACAATATAACATACAGTTCATTATAGATGAGAATTTAATTTGTTTTAAAATCATTTGGTAAATTCAACTGTTAATAGAATTTTGTAAAATTAATATGTAATATATCAAAAATTATTTGAATATCACCTTTATTCATGCACAATAGCCTGTGAGTTTAGAGGTGACAAACAAAAACTGCATTATGACACTCCTCACTTAAAATGCATGCAAAAACTAATTTAGTAAATTTAAGTATAAAAAGAAGAGATTTGAAAGAAGTATATCAGCTGGTGGATGACGTAAATTTAAAACCCCTCTTATATTATCATCTGGTTTTTCTCTTTATCTCTGTATCTATCTATTATTTGGATTGTGTAAGAAAATCTGGGCACATCTGAGATTGATTTACTGCATGTCTTTCAATTATATATTCATAAGCTTTATGGAATACGTGTATTCCAAAGACATGTAAATGATTTTTTACCAAATTTTGCAGTAAAAGTCATTTCTTTCAATGCAGATTAATTTAACTTTAACTTAGGCAATTTTTCTGAAATAATATTTTAGAAGAGTATATTTTTGAAAGGTTTTATTTTTAATGAAATTACTTGGTGTCAGTAGATCTGTCGATATGGATGAATTTATAACTTTTTGTCGTATTACTATTGCTTTACTAGTTTTAACTTGCATGTATATCGTTTGTTCAGCATTATTTTCCCCTGTTCCTCTTTTTTCTTTATTGTTTATTGAGAACTTTGTTAATTCCATTTGGGAAGCATTTTTCTTTTTATTAACCAAGGCCAATTACTCAACAAATTTAATCTATTAACCTCAAATTTAAATTACAATTAAAGCTCCAAGAAAGATTTTATTTCATTTTGTAATATTTATTTTAAAATAAGATCTGCCCAGATAGCTTTCAGTCTCACCACATCTGACCAGTAAACCAAGCCAACAAACTGATCAACTCCAAGACTTTACTGACTCTTTTTTTTTTCAAAAGTTGCCTACATTCTCATATTGCCATCAATACAGAGAATTTTATACTGACAATTCTTCTCTTTTTTTTTCACCTCACCAGAGGTATTAATTGTTTTGTATGTTCGTTTATGTTATTGTGTACGTTTCTTTAACAAACTCTAAAGATAAAGTATTCACAATTAAACAAATGTGCTGTAACATCGGAAATAACTCTTTGGATAACTTTTAATACGAACAGATAGAAAGCTATGATATAGAAAAGATCAAAGGAAATACAGTAAATAAAATGGGCGTTTTGATAAGAGGATCAAAATCAAACAATCGTCATTTTTATAGAGATATTGAACTGTGAAGTATCAACTGAGCAGGCAGGTAAACTGAAACAGTTTGAAGAAGTATGAAAAAGGCTTCTCATTAACAAATCTCAGTGCTGAGTTAGTGGAATAAACAGAGTAGCAATATAGATTTCTTCATATATAGGTAAGTAATACAGGGGTAATATTAAATCCCTTAATGCTGAAATCTAAATATTTGAGATGCCATTGTATGTCTATCTACATAGAAAATGTATTGTTGGTCATTTTGCAGAAAGATTTTATTTCATTTTGTAATATTTAACATATATAATATTAATATTTTTTACCATCAAATGCATTGCTTGTAATTTTACTTTATGTAGGTATTCTTGGTAATTTTTTAATTTAAACTATGTTGCTTGTATTTTATTATAAATTGTATTTTTATACTTTAATAGTGTCTTTTGTATGTTTTGTGTTCACTATTTGCTCATAGCTGGAACCCTAAAAGGTGCTACCACATTGTGTCAGGGCAGACCTGAGAACAACAGCTCTTACGAGGTGGTTCCATGCTCTTCAAAACTTCCATCTTCACTGTTGTACATTCATGAAATTGCTATATACGACATTCTTTTTACATGTTTTGCCATTATAACCATAATCTAGAGAGATTTATTTAAACATTGTTTTAAAGATATTTTAAATATAGAAATTTATTTTAAACTAATTTCAAGTGTCATTAGTAGTCACTGAAGATGCAGATGTAATGGGTAAGTGGCAGCAAAAACCCATGAGTTATGTGCTAGTGAAAATACCAAAAAATTGTACTGAACCAAGAACAGTCAATAAAAGATGATGTCAAATGGCTGATTTTTAAAAAATACAACATTTATGTAGAAATTTCAAAGGAAATATTTATTTGTAGATTGTTACATTATTCAACATCTTATCAAGAAAAAATCTCATGTTGACATTAATATTTACTTATTGATGGAATGATCCGCTATGGCATGTGGTTAATTTTTATTTATATATATATATTGTTCATTTTTTCTAGTTAAATTGATCACAAATGTAAGAACATATTTATTTAATGCTATAAAGAAAGTTTTCTGTCTTGCATCAGAAAAAAATCACGCTAAACTTTCAGAGATCAACACTACGCCTCCTTGACCTCACTCTCTGGGACAATCTTAAATGGAATGACTACACCAAATCTATAGACCGCCAGGCAATCGAGGAGAAAACTTGATCGCCCTGAAGTCCTATGACACCGCCTCGAAATGTGGATAGTGTGATTAAAGCTTGGGAACATGTCTCTTACTATCCCCACCAGGAATGAGTCTTCCAAAAGCGCTCACCTGAGAAAAGCCAACCATAACGCAATCGTGTGGCCCATCAGGTATGGCATTCCCAGACCTCCATGACACGGACGTTGGTAACTGACACATTTGTTGATGTAGTGTTTGTATCCTCTCCACAGAAGGAAGAATTGTATACGCCCGATCGCCTCAAAACGCCATCTATAAAGTGGAAATTCTGACAACCGAAAATGGATAATTAGAAAAACGTATGTTAGACACGCCTCAGCCAAACTCTTTATGGACAAATTCCTTTGACGCCAAATTGCCACCGACGTGTCGACCTTTGCCAGTACTTAGGAACCAATTTTCCTCCATTTGAGGTCGGGCCCTAACCACATTTCAAGGATGCGGACAGGGCCGTCCATCCAGTCGTAGGGCCCCGGGAGCGTAACACCATTTCAGGCACCTAACCGCAAGCCGGACGACTTTTGGTGATTTATCTTGGCCCTTGTCACCTGTTCGTACCGTTCAAGCGCCTTCTGTACTACCTCAATCTCACTACGGGAGGACTCAAAAATATTGACGTCAACGGCGTACGCGGAAACCCTGTTTGAGCACCACTAGAGACAACGATTCCACGTAGGGCCGGACTGCACGCCCAGTCCCTTAGCCGACAGTTCCAACGCCAAATCATAAAGTAGGGGTGACACTGGAGAAGCCTGCTGGACCGACATAGACAGCGCCAGAAATGATTTTTATTTTAATCTGTTCAGATGTATTTTTAAGATATGTAAATTATGATATTTCAGCTTCCTGTGGAAGACCGTGACTATGTAAAAGATCAGTGGGTCAAAATAGAGCCAAAGTGCACTTTCCAGCTTGGACCAACTGATAAAAGTGCTATAGAAATGTAAAAGGGAAAGAGAGAGATTAAGCCAACAAATAAATTTAGATTAATTACCGATAGCTTCAACCTCATATATCCAGGATGGTGCTTTTTCCCCCTCCTCATCTTCTCGAAGGGAAGAAACAAAAGATGAACATTTGCAACCAGATAGTCAATCCAAAGGGTCTTATAGCCTTATCAAAATTCAAGTATCAATTTTAAAGCCATGCACTAGACACAGTTAATAGATCTGTCATTAAGTAGAGTTTGTGAATCACCTCTCACAGAAGTATTTTCTGAAAATAAAATTCGGCAATCATTATTAAATGGTACGAAGCTTGACTTACCAGATCTGCTCTCACATTCTCAAGGCATGGAATGGGCAGTCAAGTTTACGGCAGAAGCTTTCCAATTAGTTTATAGCTTTGAGGCAAGGCACCAGCGCATAGAAGCAAAAGTTTTATGTCAGAAATTGAAACCATCATTTTCGTCTAAGGGCTCTTATATGTAGCTGTTTGTTTCTACATATTTATTTTTCCATATTGTTTTGTTTGTTTGATTTTTTTATGATGAATAAAAATACATCTTTTAATGTATTCAAATATTACTGCTAAATTCATGAGATAAAAAACAGCATTTTAAAGTTGTCACTGATAAAGAAGTGGGGCAGATTTTCAATTTCTTCATTTTATGTTTCTTTGATAAAATAAAATAACGTTCCATGATTTAAAATACTTTTATAATTTTTTGGTTTTCTCATCAATATTTAGACCAAATCTTGCAAAATCGAGTAGTTTTCAGTGCATATTTGTTTAGAATCTTTGATGACAAATGCTCAAAAAGCCGTTGAAGTGCCAGATCTAACTTTTTGTATCAGTATTAATAGGTTTATACACATCTTTCGGAACATAGTTTTTGATTTTCTAAAAAAATTAAATCAAACTACCGTAATATAATATATATAAAGTTACCTCCATTTTTCACTAAAAACAGCATAGCATGAAAAAAAAGCCCATAAACTAAATAAAAACAAAGATTTATCTTCAAAATGTTTATATTATTATTACAAAGAAAGATCAGTGTTTTAAAATTATATTTAATATTTTTTAATCTTTTCTAGCATGTTTGAAATTTGGTTTAAAATTTCTTTTTCTTTTTTTTTTTTTTTTTTTTTTTTTTTTTTTTTTTTTTTTTTTTTGCATCAGCAAGGGACCAAAGCTGACTATGGGAATTTTTGTTCCGTTGTTTTCAGTGAAAATCGCATAATTTTGGAAATTCTTGCAGCACCCAAATTATTGCTGGACTTCAATGAAACATTCAGGATTTATTCACAAATGTATGAATTTATTTATAAATTCTTATTTTCAAAATATCTTGATAAAAATATTTCTTTACATCTGTTGCTCCCCACACCAACTTACTTTCATAAAATTTCTAGAAAATACTTTCTCTCCACAAACTTTATTTTATTAGTTAATTTTATTCAAGCAGTTGCTCCTTTCCTGAAAATCTGTTTTGAATAGTAAAAAAACTGTAATAAAATTATGAATAAAACCATGATATTTAATTGGATAAGCTTTTGTTAATATATATATATATATATATATATAAAAATATATATATATATATATAAAGGAAATTATAGGCTGAAAAATAATTTTGATTAACAATGTAAATTTTTGATTAGTTAAAAAGGATGTCTCCTTGGATAATGTAAATCACCTATTTTTTTTTTATTATGGTTGCTCTTTTTCAGAAATTAGCTCTGAAAAGTAAAAACAAAAATGCAATAAAACTCTAGCATTTTTATTGAAACTTTTAATTGCTTTTATAAACAATATTAAGAATACTATAGTCGAAAAAGAATTTCTTCAATGAATGATGAAATTTTACAAGAATTGTTTTCATTTTTATTTTATTAATTATAATAATTTATAAAGTTTAAAAAAAATTAAATTTTCTTCCAATCATTGTACTAATTAGTTTATTATATTAATAATTAGAGACTATAATTACTAACTGAAAATTGAGACGGTTCGTACTGATCTTCAGGTACTAAGACTTTTTATATAATTATACCTTTTTTGTGCATGTAAGTATTTTTTCATGGTAGGCTAGAAATACAATATCATTAAAGACAATTCTTTCATTTGATTTCCATGTTTTGTGTGTAAATTTCAATACTCAATATGCTTTTCAAATAACACAAAAAACTTTCATTCTTAATTTCCTCATTTTTAAAAATTAATCATGAATGTAGGTACCTCCACTAATTTGTGATAACTAAAGTTTAAAAAATCTTTCAATTGGAAAGTCATTCAGTGTTTTAGCTTTATTGTTTAGTGTATTGGATTATAATTGATTAATAGTGTAAAAGATTATGACATTAATAATAAAATGTGAAGTACTATAAAATTTTCATAAATTAAATTCACTGTCATGTTATTTATTTTAATTCTGTTATTAAATTTTAATATTAATTTAAAAGAAAGTCTTATATTTAAATTTTTTTATTTTTCAGAAATGATCTTCAAATGTAAGCCTAAAAACTAAGGTATCTGGAATGTAATAAACTAAATGATAACTGCCTAAAATATTATGTTAATTTAAAAAATTACTAGGTATTTAAAATCCAAAAACAAAATTTCACTTAGGTTTCATAAATTTAGGTCATAATTAGCTAGAAATTTTAAGGGAAGCTCTCATCAATCAATACGCCGATCAGAAACATAAGCACTTCTTGATTTCATATTATAAACAACTGATATTTATTTCAAATAAAAACATTTAACTATAGATTTATTTATTTTCAAAGAAATAATGTGTAACAAATTGTTTTAGTTTTGCAAGATTTTTAAAACCAAAAATTAACTTTTGTTTACAAATGTGACAATCACTCAGAAATAGCAGAAAAAATGAAATTTTTAGAATTGAAAAATTTTAGATTTCAATCAATATAATTTCTATTTGAAATTCATTAGAGTATTTTTCTTATTTGAAGGAGTAAATTTAATCATTTATCTGTCAATTAAGCTAAAATTAAAGCTTCAGGTAAACATTTGATTTTTAAAAATTCAGTTTCAAACATTGTTATCAAAAATGAGTAGATATACATATTTCAAACAGTTATTAATAATTACTTGCTATGAACCAAACATCAAAAGTGAATATCAATGTAACAAAAAAGATCTTTGTGCCATTAATAAGAAAATTCTGATGTAAAATGGATCTGTATCATCTCTTGTTACGAATGCAGATCAACATACACACATATTTAGACACATATACTAAGCTTAGAGTCCAATGGACAACAGAGAATCGTCACGTAGTAGCCTATAGTCATTTTGGGAAGAGCAGGGCAGAGGTTAAGTGACCCAAATACACTTAGTAACAAATATCTAGACCGAAGCTAGACAGGGGCCAGACATGAGAGGTCATGAAGCAGTAGGAGTAAAAAAATTGCTTCTAAATGCAAGTCACTAGGAAGTCAGAAAATTTAATCAGTTGTGAGCCAGACTTTGAATGGACAAATCATGATATTTCTGTGCTGCAGCTCTGACATTTTAAGAATGAAAGGAGGAGACTCATTTTTATAAAGCTGTAACTCAACCAATTCAGTTCCAGCAAATCCGGATAAAAATCATAAGCGTATATATTTTTATTCGTTAAATTAAGAAGAAGAATAGACCGAAGTGTTTATCAAGGAAGAAAGATATTGACGCCGAGAAGATAACTTTCAGTTGAAGAAACCAAAGTAAAGAAATTTGCAGAGACGTTTGATTGCAGATAATACAACATTCGGTGGAAGAAGGAAAGTGAAGATAATTGAAAACAAGTTTATGACAGTCGGGCAGCATTTAAATCCGAGTTTATGTAAAAAAGAAAGAAGGAAAAGAAAAGAAGGAAAAGTGAAAAGAAAGTAAAAGAAAAAGAGAATTGAATATAAAGATAAGTTATTATAATTTTGGCCCCGTGTTAGAGTTAAATACGTACATCCACCAATATTATGACATTGCCAACACCGTCCCCATGCTCAATAATACTGTATATATCCTCTCCCATTTTTGATTGTGTTAATCTTCTGCATTTGTATTAATTTATTATAATTTGTTATTTCGTTAACTTTTGGAATCCCAACATAAGTTTTGAGATTCGGGTCATTGGACATTTTTACTCAGACATATTTTGTTTTATTTTAATATCTTGTTCATGTATTAAATTTTATACCAAAAGCCATTTCGCCTTGTTGTTCATCCTTGGATTGTTGGTCAGTGCATGTGTCCATCAAGAAGCAACCTGGGAGAGATTATGTTTCGATCATACCGATCGAATAATAATCTTATCTGTTTAATTTTATTTTTTTATTGTCCATTTATTGTTGTCCATTGGACACGATCTAAGAGCAATAACGCGTATCACTCCATTGATGTTAAGAATGTAAATATTAAGAATTGGCGTGTAATCGTGTGAATGATTATCGACGTGGAAGGCATATGACAACTGCAAAGAATCAAAGATGTTTTTGAAAGTAATATTATATAAAATTATTCACATCCAAATAGCTATTATAATATGCACCAGAAAATCTTCTCAGAAAATATAAACAGCTTATGTAAATTTATGCAAGTATCAAAAAACATCTTTTTCTGCCATCTGGCGCATTTATATTAACCTCTCTTTCATCCATGCATTGGATACTGTTGCCATATCTCATCATGCTTTTTTTTAATCGTATCACCCCGAGCAAGGCGGTAACGCCACTGATGTGCTGGGGGTTACATAATAGTAAAAAGATTGGAAAAGAGAAAGCCGGAAACCACATTCTAAACAGGGAACAAGGGATGAGCCTCTTAACCTGTTCAATAGACGTGGGTGGAGATTAAACCGAGCGATAGATAGATCTATCTACTCCAATTGAAAAAAAAAGTGAGATGATTGGGAAAGAGAAAGCCGGAAACCACATCTTAAACAAGGAACAAGGGATGAGCCTCTTAACCTGTTCAATAGACGTGGGTGCAGTGTGAACCGAGGGATAGATAGATCTATCTCCTCCAATTGAAAAAAAAAGTGAGAAGATTGGGAAAGAGAAAGCCGGAAATCACATCCTAAACAAGGAACAAGAGATGAGCCTCTTAACCTGTTCAATAGACGTGGGTGGAGGGTGGAGTGTGAACCGGGCGATAGATCTATCTACTCCAATTGCAGATCTATCTATGTGCTCCTGGTGTTCATCTCAGGGTTCTCGACAAAATCCAAAGGAGGATATGGAGGGTAATTGGTCCTGATTTGACTGCTCACCTTCAGTCATGTTCTCACCGAGACTTGCACGAGTGATTATCGACGAGGAAGGCATATGACAAATGGGGGCTCGTGCCGTGAATTTTTAATGCTTCTTAAACCAAAAAACAACACAATTGCTGACCACAACCAGGTGAACAGTAAAATAAGGGAAGCAATGGCGAATAGGGAAGATATTATGAAAGAGACCACCCCGGAAAATCTAAGACAGTTAAAGAAAGATGAAGTTTATGAAATAGTGGAAAGGCTACAATTAAATGTCAGGAGAATAATGAGAAAAATGGAGATAGAAGGATAACGGTGGATAACGATGAGTTCGAGGAAGAGACGCTGGAAGAGTTCTCAAGAGAGTAAACAGGGCTGTCGAACACCCAGGTAGAACTGGAGAAAGCCAAAATATTAGCCAAGACCGAGATAGAAAAAGCCCGTATTGAACAAGAAACTAGAATACGTGAATTAGAAATCAGGCGGGCGGATGATGAAGAAAAATTTGAAATCACTAAACAAGTATCAAAAAACATCTTTTTCTGCCATTCATCCATGCATTGAATACTGTTGCCATATCTCATCATGTGCTCCTGGTGTTCATCTCAGGGTTATTGACAAAATCCAAAGGAGAACATGGAGGGTAATTGGTCCTGATGTGTTCACCTTCAGCATGTTCTCACCGAGAATCGCATGAGTGATTATACACGAGGAAGGCATATGACAAATGGGGGCTCGTGCCGTGAGTTTTTAATGCTTCTTAAACCAAAAACAACGCTATTATTGACCACAACCAGGTGAACAGTATAATAAGGGAAGAAATCGCGAATGTAGAAGAATTTATGAAAGTCCACTCCGGACAATCTAAGACAGTTAAAGAAAGATGAAGTATATGAAATAGTTGTAAGTCTAGAATTAAATGTCAGGAGATTGATGAGAAAATGGAGATAGTGAGAAGGATAACGGAGCACATGGTGGATAACGATGAGTTCGAGGAAGAGTTCCCAAGAGAGGAAACAGGGCTTTCAAACGCCCAGGTAGAACTGGAGAAATCTAAATTATTAGCCAAGACCGAGATATAAAAAAAAAGGCCGTATTGAACAAGAAACTAGAATACGTGAGTTAGAAATCAGACAGGCGAATGATGAAGAAAAAACTTGTATTCACTAAACAAGTCCACCTTTTACTCAAATTTGTAGAAAAGGAAGTAGAAGAGTATATCGATCATTTTGAGAGGACGGCTATGAATATGAAATGGCCAAGACGACATTGGGCGATGTTATTGCAGACAGTATTAACTGGTAAAGATCAGAAAGCATACGTAACGCTATCGACTGAAGAATGCGCCGATTATGAAATAGTGAAGGATGTTATATTGAAGGAATATGGGCTGGTAACAGAAGCCCAAGAAGGAATTTGAGGGCCAGACATACGTGGAATACATTAAGCAGAAGGGGATATATCTAGACAGGTGGTGTTAAGCAAAGAAAGTAACCGAGAATTACAACGGCCTGAAAAATCTGATATTGGCGGAAGATTTTCAGAATAACGTCCGCGAAAAGCTGAGAACCTATCCGAATAAAAACAAGAGAGTGTCAATTTGCGACCTAGCTACGTTAACAGACGAACACAGTATTACCCATGAGAAAACCCGTCCAAGGAATATTACACACATAATGCGCCGTTCAACACAGACACATGATCATGAAGAACCCAAGCGCACGGAAACACAGACATGGGCAGAGAAGCGAACATTATCTGGGTGGGAAGCACCACAGATAGTGTGTTATACATGCAGAAAGCCAGGGCATATCGCCACGAATTGTAGAAATCGTGCGGATAGAGCGGCGAATGCAAAACCCCAAGGGGCAGCAGTCACGAAGCAATTAGATAAGAGTTACTTCCCAATCATTAGCAGACGAATACAGTATTACCCGTAAGAAAGCCCGTCCAGAGAATATTACACACATTAGTCATTACATTATTATTACATTAGTCACGAAGAAATTAGATAAGAGTTACTGGCCTTACACTGCAAGCGGACAGATTTCTGCTAGAAGTGGAAAATATGTTAAGACGCTGAGAATGTTAAGGGACACAGGAGCTTCCCAATAATTAGCAATGCGAAAAGATGTACCGGAAGATATGAGGTACAGGACGAGAAAGATAAAGACGGTTATTAGCATAGTTATGGTAACTACTTTTCACATGATGCGGTGATATATTTCTGGGTTCAGTATTCGCCTGTTTTCCAACTATATCATTCCTTATTAATACTGAAATCCCCTTCATTTGTAGCGAATCTTGCAATCCGACTTCCACTTCGCCTGTTTGACTTGAGCCTAATCATCCATATTTCAGTTTTCATGGGTTTGCCTCCTTTTTTTTTTAATCATATCACCCCGAGCAAGGCGGTAACACCACTGATGTGCAGGGGGCTACGTAAGAGTGAATAGATTGGAAAAGAGAAAGCCGGAAACCACAACCTAAACAGGGAACAATAGATGTAGAGGCTCGTCCCTTGTTCCCTGTTTAGGTTATGGTTTCCGGCTTTCTCTTTTCCAATCTGTTACGTAGCCCCCTGCACATCAGTGGTGTCACCGCCTTGCTCGGGGTGATATGATTAAAAAAAAAAAGGAGGCAAACCCATGAAAACTGAAATATGGATGATTAGGCTCAAGTCTAGATGGAAAACAGGCAAAGTGGAAGTCGGATTGCTAAATTCGCTACCAATGAAGGGAATTTCAGTATTAATAAGGAATGATATAGTTGGAAAACAGGTGAATACTGAACACAAAAATATATTAGCGCATCCTGTGAAAAGGAGGTACCATAACTCGGAAAAAGACAAAAGGAAGATTACAGCGGTAGTTAAAAGGCAAGCTGAGAAAAAACTTCATGAAGGGAAGAGAAATAGAAGGACGAAACCACCCACAAATAATAGAATAGATATAAATGATGAAGCAGAAAAATATAGCCGGACAGAGGCACATCCCAGATTGAATGTATCCCGAGAAGAATTGAAAAGAGAACAAGAAGTCGACGGGGAAGTTAAGAAACTATATTCTCTGATAGGAAGAAGTAAAAAGAAGAAAATAAATCGGGACGTTATTATATCAGAAAGGGTATCCTAATGAGGCAATGGAAACCACGAGTCCATGCTGAAATTGATAAGTGTGATGGATATGAGCAGATAATTATGCCCACAAAGTACCGTAAGGAGATATTGTCTATGTCACATGATAGCCAATGGGCTAAACATCTAGGAGTGGTTAAGACACATGACAAACTTACTAGATATTTCTACTGGCCTTGAATAAAGAAAGATGTAAGGTCATTTTGCCGAACATGTCAGACATGCCCGATTGCGTGTAAGCCTGATAAACCGATTCCAAAGGCCCCCTTGCAACCGATACCAGCCATGGAAGAACCATTTAACAGAATTTCAGTCGATTGTGTTGTACCTTTGCCGCGGATCAAACATCAGCACAAATATCTGTTAACTATAATGTGTTCTTTCACTAGGTACCCTGAAGCAATTCCATTAAGGGACATATCGGCAAAGATGGTCGCGGACGCCTTGATAAACCTTCTCACGAGTATGGGCCTGCCGAAAATAATACAGACGGATCAAGGATCTAGATTTACATCAAATCTATTCAAGGGGGTCACAAGTCAATTGGGAGTTACACACGTTAAATCGATTGCGTATCATCTGCAGTCGCAGGGAGCGCTGGAGTGATTTCATGCTCCGTTGAAGACAATGATGAGAACATACTGCATGGAAAACTAAAAAGATTGGGATAAGGGAGGAACCTTTGTGTTATTTGCAATGCGAGACGAAGTTCAGGAATACACGGGATTCAGTACTTTCGAATTGATTTTCGGACATCGAGTGAGGTGACCAATCAAGTTATTACAAGATAAATGGATGTTGGATCAGCCTATGCATGGCAATATGAATGAATATGTAGTGAGTATCAGACGGAAGTTGAAAGCTACTCAAGAACTGGCAAAGAAGCATTTACGAAATAATCACGTGAATATGAAGAAAAACTATAATAGAAAGGCCGTTGACAGTCAATTCATACATAATATGAATGCATATGCCCAGTCGAAGAAAAAGTAAATGGTATGCCAATTGAATATGCTGAAAAGATTTTAGAAGAGAGAGGAAAAGCAAACGATAATGAAAGTGCGTGTACAAGAGAAATGTTAGGTGAGAAGATACGGAGAAGATAACAACTGGATAGAGAAGGACCAGACTCTTAGATTAGAAAACTCTAAAATATTAGAGAATCTGGAGGAAATGTTAGCTCATCTAACAGATGAAGTAAAGCAGAAACTTGGAACCCTAATAAAGGAATATCGGGATATATTCTCAGATACACCCCAGCAGACTAATGCCGCAGTTCATGACATAGTATTGATCTCGGAACAACTGGTCAGGCAGCATCCGTATCGCTTGAGCCACAGAAAGTTGAAGATCATGAGAGAAGAAATTAAATATATGATAGAACAACGGAATCATTGAGCCTAGCCAAAGTGAATGGGCATCACCTGTGTGTTAGTAGACAAACCGGAGAGAACTGTAAGATTTTGTACAGATTATAGGAAGGTGAATAGCATCACAAAGGCAGACGCATATCCAGTCCCCAGGATGGTGGATTGTATTGACAGGATTGGTCAAGCTAAGTATATTACCAAACTAGATATGTTAAAAGGATATTGGGCCGTACCGTTAACAGATAGAGCGAAGACGATATCAGTGTTTGTAATACCAGATGGGGCATATCAATATTGAGTTATGCCATTTGGTATGCGAAACTCACAGGCCACGTGACTAGATGTTTATCCGACATTCCGCGCGTCGATGCTTATATCGACTATGTTGTAATTTACAGTGACACGTAGAATGAGCATATGGATACGGTAGAGAAAGTCTTTGATAGACTAAAAGAGGCAAAGTTGACAGTAAATCTTGGCAAGCGGGAATTTTGTTATGCCAAGGTAAAATATTTGGGATATGTGATAGTGCAAGGAAATATTAAAGCAATAGAGGCGAAGACGACACTCATCGCAAACTTTCCTCGTCTCAATAATAGCCGAAGTCTAAGAAGATTCTTGGGGATGGCTAATTATTATCGGCGTTATTGCAGAAATTTTGCCAAAATCGCTACGCCATTAACAAACTTGTTAGAAAACGAGCACAAATTTATATGGACCACGTAATGTGAAATTACATTAGAAACTATTAAAAATAAGTTAAATTTAAATCCAATGTTAAAGGCCATTTCAGCAAGCCATTTCAGATGCACGTAGATGTCACTGACGTAGGAATGGAAGTTGTGTTAATACCAGAAGATGAAAACAGAGAGCTACATCCCATAATCTTCTATTCCAAGAAGTTAAATAAGTCCCAAAATCCTATTCAACAGTAGAAAAGGAAGCTTTAGCATTAGTATTAGCAGTTCTCAATTTTGAGGTTCATGTAACCAATTCTCTTTCTTCTACAGTTGTTTATACTGACTGTAATCCGTCAACGTTCATAGATCGCATGAGGAACAAAACAGAAAGTTAAAGAGTTGGAGTATAATATTGCAGGAATTTAACCTTCAAATAAAGCACATTGCTGGGTCAGCAAATCAATTAGCGGATACATTGTCGAGATATTAAAAATGAGTGAATCCATATATTTACCATAATTCGGAAGGGATTAGGTAAAAGAATGTATATTTTGATGGAACTGAAGAAAAACAAAGTGTGTATATTTCGACACAAGTATAAGAACAATGTGTATGTTTTGATAAAACTGAAAAAAAAATGTGTATATTTTGAAAGAAGTATGAGAACAATGTGTATGTTTTGATGAAACTGAAAAAAAGGTGGTATATTTTGACAGAGATATAAAAATAATGTATGTATTTTGATGGAACTGAAAAAATGTGTATATTTTGACAATGCTATGGAAAGAATGACTTTGTTTTAATAAAACTGAAAACAAAAAAATGTGTGTATACTTTGACAAAGCTGTAAAAAACATTTGTGTATATTTTCGTCATAGATAAAAAAAATAGAGAGAAAGTGTGTATATTTACTATTAATGTAATCAGAAAAGAAAAGAAAAATGAACAATTGTTCAGAAGATGTTAGGATATATTGTTGAAAATTAGTTTTTTCGTTTACGTTGGGAGGTGTTACGAATGCAGATCAGCACACACACATACCTACACACATATACTAAGCTTAGACTCCGTTAGGCAACAGAGGAGTGTCACGTGGGAGCCTATAGTCATTTTGGGGATAGCAGGGCAAAGGTTAACTGACCCAAATACACTTAGTAACAAATGTCTAGATAGGGACCAGACATGAGAAATCATGAAGTAGCAGGAGCCAAAATTCGCGCCAAAATGCAAGTCACGAGAAAGTCAGAAACGTTAATCAGTTGTGAGCTAGACTTTGAATGGACAATTCATGATATTTCTATGCTGAAGCTATGACAGCTTAAGAATGAAAAGAGAACACTCAATTTTATAATGAAAATTCAGTTACAGCCAATTCAGTTACAGCAACTTCAGATAAAAATCATAAGAGTATATATTTTTATTCGTTAAATTAAGAAGAAGAAGAATAGATCAAAGTGTTCATCAAGAAAGAAAGATATTGACGCCGAGAAGATAACGTTCAGTTGAAGAAACCAAAGTGAAGAAATTTGCAGAAACGTTTGACTGCAGATAATACAACATTCGGTTGAAGAAAGAAAGTGAAGAAAATTGCCGACAATACAACAGTCGGTTGAAGAAAGAAGTGAAGAAAATTGCAGACAAGTTAATTACAGTCAGGCAGCATTTAAATCCGATTTTATGTAAAGAAGAAAGAAGTAAAAGAAAAGAACGAAAAGAGAAAAGAAAGAAAGCATTGAAGAAAGATACGGTTTATATTTTGGCCCCGTGTTAAAGTTAAATACATACATCCATCAATATTATGTTATTTCAAACATCATACCACATGTTCAATAATACTGTATATATCCTTTCCCATTTTTGATTATTATTATCTTCTGAATTTGTATTAATTTATCGTAATTTGTTATTTCGATAAGTTTGGTATCCCGACAAAAGTTTAAGGTTCGTGTCATTAGATATTCTTATTTAGATTTATATTGTTTTATTTTAATACCTTGTTCATGTATTAAATTTTATACCAAAAACCATTTTATATTGTTGTTCATCCCTGGATTGTTGGTCAGTGCATGTGTCCATCAAGAATCGACCTGGTAAAGATTATATTTTGATCATACCGATCGAATAATAATCTTATCTGTTTAATTTAATTTTTTTTATTGTTGTTCATTGGACACAATCTAACAGGGATAACTCGTATCCGTCCATAGATGTGAAGAACGTAAATATCCCTGAATCGGCGTTTAATCGCATGACTGATTATCGACGTGGAAAACATATGACAACTCTTAAGTATCAATGATGTTTTTGAAAGTAATATTATATAAAGTTGTTTGCATTCAAATAGCTATTATATGTACCAGAAAATCTTCTCAGAAAATAAAATCACAGCTCATGTAAATTTATGCAAGTATCAAAAAAACAGCTTTTTCTGCCATGTGACATATTTATATTAATCTACCATTCATCCATTCATTGAATACTGTTGCCATATTTCATCATGTGCTACTGTTGTTCATCTCAGGGTTCTTAACAAAATCCAAAGGAGGATATGAAGGCTAATTGGTCCTGATTTGACTGCTCACCTTCAGCCAATTTGTTCATTCAATTGCCATGTTTTGTGTGTAAATTTCAATACTCAGTAGACTTTTCAAATAATACTATCAAGGGAGTTTTAATTTTCATTCCTAATTTCCTAATTTAAAAAAAATTAATCATGAATGTACGCACTTACACTGATTTGTGATAACTAAGGTTTAAATATTTTTCTCACTGGAAGTAGTAAATTTAATCATTTAGCTGAACTAAAGTTTGCATAAACTTGTTCTTTTTTTCTCAGTTTCTCTCCTTTCATTTACCATCTCAGTTGTTAGCCATTTCCCTTTTCTTCTGGACAATAAACATATTTTAACACAGGCTCACTGAATGAGTAAAGAATAATAATACTAATGTAGAAAGTCTTTTGTCAGTCAAAATGAAAAAGCAAATCATCAATTAAAATACAAAGTATACCAAAGTAAGTTTTTGTTTATTAGAAAAAAAATTAATTTTTTAATGTAAATAAAAATGCAAATTATGAATTTAAGAAAATTTTATTTTCTAAATATTGGTGACATACAAAATTATTGGGTCCATCACTAGCTATGGAAATTATGACATAATATTTCTTTATGAATACTGAATATTTTTTTAATTTATTCAACATTTTTTACAAGCATCCATTTAAAAAGAAATATTATTAACCTGATTCTATGACATTTTAGAAGTTTCTGAAGATAATATGTGAGTACCATATACCACAATGATTTGTTCATTTCGTAAAAATGCTGAAAGCTACCAAACTTAACAAGAATCTTTGAATGAAGACATTATAGACTGCCATTTAAAGTGCAAACATTTGGGTATTGCTGCTACCCTCAACAAGTTACGTTTGTTGGGGTTTTGTGTGAATAAGTCTAGACAGACTGTCAAGACTGTAATTTCATCTTATTCTATTTGTAAACGATACAACGCCATAACCTGCCAATATCCCAAGGTAACGAAATTTTCTAAGCAGAGAGTGAATTTAGTCCGACTTTCCTCCAAACGTGGATTGATTTTATCGGTTACTTGTGGGTTTGGAGAGGTGAGGAGATTCGAAAAACGTATATTCTAATTTTCCCTTGTTTTACTGTCAGAGCTCTAAATTTGGAGTTGATCCAGGATATGACTGTCCATTCTGTGGTCCTGCTTTCGTCCGATTTTTCAATATTCACCGAGTCCCATCCCATATTTACTATTATTAAGCTCGTTTCTTTCTTTCGGACTGTTTTTTTTTTTTTTTTTTTTTTAATCATCTCACCACAAGCAAGGCATTCCACTGCCACTATTGCGCATGGGGCTACATAGGGGAAGGTAAAGAGAAGGAGTGGATAGACATAGGGAATGTCAGGAGAAAGGTGATAGATGAGTAAGGATAGCGAGGATGAGTGTCGGGCAGATGGGAAGAGTGCTTGATAGAATGGGAGCAGGTTAGTGTGTTAGGAGGTGTCTATTGACCTTACATTTAAACTCCTGGAGATTGTAGCCGTCGGGGAAGCAATCGTTTGGAAGAGAATTCCACAGTCGGGAAGTGCGAGGAAAGAAACTGTTGGAGTAGAAGTTACGGCTGCATTTTATCGGTTTCACTGTAAAAGGGTGGGATCTAGTTGCTAATCTAGTATCTCGTGCAAATTCGTATTTAGGAGGCACCAGTGATCTAAGTTCATCGGAGCAGAAGCCGTGAAAGTATTTATAGAAGAGACACAGCGAAGCCACGTCTCGCCGGTGGGAGAGAGACTGCAGGCGGTCTGCCAAGTCGGTATCTATCACAAATGTGATGTGATCAAGCTAGTTTATGTGTTTGATAAGTTTGTTGAGAAGTTTAGCACATACAACATAAAGCATCTCACCATTCCCCTTTATTCTGCCTGGTTTGGTAGTATATGGGAACGCCTCTTCAAGACGGTCAAGGGTTGACTGTATATATTGGTGGGTCGAGAGAAACTACAGTATTTTGACCTGCTTACAGACATTTCAAACGTTCAGAATTCCATTTCCGTCTCTTCATTTACAGATTTTCAGGAGATGCTGGGTTAGATATTATATCACCCAATGTATTTATTCATCCTCATTATTATAGCTCAATTTTTCTGGATATGGAGCCACCCTCTAGAAGTGTTTTGTTGAAGAGTCTAGATCAAAGAGATTTATACTTTGAGAGGTTTCGTAAACTGTGTTATGAGGAATACCTGCTAGGACTGAGAGAGCAGACGCAGGAATTGTATCAGGTCAATTATTCTAACATAATTAAAGAGGAGAATGCAGTTTTAATTCAGAATCCAATAAAGTTCTGACCTTATTGGTCTTTGTGAAGGATCATGTAAGTTATTCCTGGAGATGATGTCTTGGTCCGTTCAGCTAAGCTTAGGAGCGGAGATAAAGGCATCCAGCAGCATTTTTGAGGCATCTTTATCTAATGGAATTGTCTATCGCCCATTCTCATCAGACTGCCGTATCCTCCAGCGAAATATCCGATCTGCAGATAGCAGTTTCTCCCGTTAGAGATAATATCCATATACATATACTTAAATGTGTTTTTGAATTAATGTCGATCATGCTAAGGAATTTTTTTTTTGTCGAGATTTTGAAAATTTTAAAGTTGAAGGGAGAACAAGGGATGGAAGCATTGCTGTTGGTTTCTTAGGAGAATAAACTGTACCTTCTTGCTCTCTCCTAAAATGTGATTGTGTTTTGGGCTTATAAGGAAGTCTTGTTAATAGAGGAAGTGTCTACTGTTGTTAACCACTCATCTGTTCTTGTTCATTTTGAAAAGCATCTTTTCACAACTCTACTGTTGTTACTTCTTAATTTTATTCATCTTAGATTTTGAAAATACAGCTTCACCAGTCTCCATTGAGAATTAGCTGAATTTACAACAGAGTAGCCTGTGAACTGTCATCAAGGTCGTGGACTAGCAACAGTAGTTTCTTAATCTCATCCACGACTCTTAATAGTGATAAAGAAATGTTAAAATCCTTGATGGAATACAGAATAACAGAAGCATAATAATTGGTAAATTAGGATTTTTATTTAAAAACAATATCTTCAACTTTGTATACCGTAAGTGGGGTTAAAATTCATTTGTTGCATCTTACATGAAGTCAGCTTATGCAAAATATGCAGCAACCAAAGTATGGAGTTACCAATAATTTACAAATATTGTTTATTTTCTATACGTTTATGAAATTTAGTAGACTGAATGATTTTATTTTTTATACTATAGAAGTGTAAAAAAAAAAATCAAAAAATTTGACCTTTGTGTCTGCAACATTCAAAGTGCCAAAAGGATTGTTTTTCCATTGACACAGCTACTGTTTTCACCACATTCACTCTTCGGCACTGCTTGTTCTTTTAAAAAGTGGTGATCAGATTTCTAATAAAACCTAAACATAAAAGTGAATTAACATATCTATGGATTAGCAATGTTTTTTCCTCTGAAAAACTAAAACACTTAAATATCGAAATTTTGCAAATAAAAATTAATTGTCTGATTTTATTAATTTTCAAGACCTATTAAAATGAATGAAGTTTTTAAGATGATTATTTTAATAAAATATTGTTAAAAATGTTTTTACATCTGTTACCCACCACTACAATTAATTTAATGAAATTTCTAGAAATTCAATACTACCCAGAAACTTTGTTTCATTATTAGTTAAATGAAAAACTTAGGAAATATAAAGCTTTGTCTCCACTAAATCGCTGAAAAAAAAAAAGAAACAAAAAAAACCTGCATAGTATGAAGAAAAAAGAAAAACAAAATTGAAAACGTACATTTTTCATCAAAAAGTTAATGGAAGATCAAAATATTTTCATTAATTTTTTAAACTTTTAATTCCTTCTTATATGTTCGAAAATTTTGTAAGAATTCTTGTTTTGAATGTTAGCGGGTAACCAAATTCGTACGAAAGTTTAAAACGAAATATTACTATTCATTTTTTCTATGACCAACATATTTTGGAAATTCTTGTAAAATGGCGAACCTGAAGTATACTACCACCACGTTTATTTTCGCCGTTTTTCAATTTTTTCATCGCAGTTCTATTGCCTGTTAATTATTGATTCCAATTATAAAAGAAAATTTGAAAAATTGCAATATATAAACGAATTTGTGGGGGTCAGTTGCTCATACAACGTTTAAGTAAATCGAACCTCCATTTTCAATCCAATCGCGTTGGGGTCTCTTTTAGTTATTTATTTATTTATTTATTTTTTTATTTTGAACGAGTTGTTGTTCTTATTCTTGTCTTTCTCACGTTTTCTTCATAACTTACGATGGCATCTTCCTTTGAAACTCCAAGAATGGCTCTATTGAAGAATTTCGAAAATGATTCTCTCATTGAATATGCGCATACCCAAAAGTTAATTGCACATAGTAAGTTGTGTTCCTGTGGGCATGCTGAAAGCACTTATCTTGCATCTCACACCTGTCTAATCTGTCAACACATTCGGTAGAATCGTTAGACAGTTGAACTCTGTTTAAGATATACTTTTCTTCTAAATTTACTGCTATAAATAAATCATTTGCAAATCAGATTAATTTAATATTATATTTGCTAAATTTCCGAAAATTTCCAAAAAGATGTATATTTTATTTTTGCAATATTCTTAAACCAAGAATTAACTTTTGTGTTGATCACTCAAAAATGGCTAAAAAAAAAAACATTTTGAAAAGAATTTTTAAAAAATACAAAATTTTTTATTTAAATCAGTTTAATTTCTGTTTTAAATACCCCGGAGTATTTTGCTTGCTAAAAATAGTAAATTTACTCATTTAGCTTTCAATTTAAACTAAAATAAAAGTTTCAAGAAAACTTACTTTTAAAAATTCAATTTAAAAATTAGTGATCAAAAGAAGCCTTGAAAAAGTTAATGATTTACATTGTCAAACATTTTCTTTTTTCCAAACACTGGCTGTTTTTCCAAAAAATAATTCCAAATAGTCAAATAAAACAACTAATTTTTAAAAAGAAGCTTTTAATTGCTTTTATAAATAGTATATATTAAGAATATCCATATTCTTAAGAAAATTTTATTCGATTAATAATAAATTTTTACTTGAACTGTTTGCGTTTTTTCTTTGTTCGGCCTTGTTGGCGAGGCTTCAGAATACGTCAACTGCACCTCTGCAGAGGGTAAAAGTCCCTCAGTGGGACCACCTGTTGGCCGTGGGTGGCGACCCGTGATGTCTGGAGACGGGATCCTGGTGGTTGATCAGGTCATGAGCCGGGTGCAGAGAGACCATATTCCTGCAACACATCACTTTGGCCCTTACCTGGGATAGACTGGGGATAGGAGAGGCCCGAACCGATCAAACTGCTAGTCACGTCAAGCCCTAATACTTACTCGCATAAAATCATCTAACTCAAACAACATAACTCAATAGATGTGTCACTAAAACGGACTGATTTGCAGCTACAAACAAGAGACAGACCACGTGTAAATATTAGAAGTCTGTGGCAAGGGTCAATCTACTAGTAAAGAAAAGCTGTTACACAGAAGGTTTTCAATCTGAATTTTTAATCAAAAATGGGCCTGTAAACAAAGAGAAACCCGAAGTGCTGACTGCCTCTTACTAGTGTGAATATACCTTTCTTGTATCTATGGGATAATAGGGCGAATGAGTTTCCCCCTAATATCTCCCGAGGAGGGTGGGGAGCAAGGAAAGTGAAATTAAAAAAAATAGAACTCATGGCATCAAATAAAAATAAAAGACCCCATACTGAATACAGCTCGGAGAGCCTAGCCCCCGAACCCCAGTCAGACAATGAATTTGATCAAAAGCAGTTTCTGAGATTTATTGTCTTGGAGTCAATGGAGAACACTGCAATCACTAATTTGTTCCCCTTCATTGTCGAAAAAACAATGAGATCCTTAACAAAAACATCTACAATTAAAAAACTAAGGAATAACACCATGTTAGTAGAGGTTACAAATAAAACTTCAGCAAATATGTTATTGAAGCAAAACCTGTTTTCTAATCTGAAGATAAAAGCCTACCAACACAACTACTTGAACTCCTCAAAGAGTGTGGTGAGAAGCTCAATTCTATCTCTCTGCACGCTAGAGGAAATAAGGAACAATCTAAGAAAACAAGGGGTCACAGATGCTCAAAGAATAATGATTAAAAAAAAACAATCAAATGACTCCAAACACTTACATTCTCAATTTTAACACCCTAAAACCTCCTACTGAAATAAAAATTGGATACTTGATAGAAAAAGTAGAGGTATACATACCAAACCCCCTGAGATGTCACAATTGTCAAAAGTTTGGACAACACAAGGAGAGATGTTTCAGATCTTCAAGATGTAAGGATTGTGGAGAAATTGGGGATCACATTAACTGTGAACTCCCTTTAAAACGTGCAAACTGTACATGTAATCATGCAACAGACTCAAAAGGCAAGAAGGATAGTAGAGCGCTCACTGAGTGCACCATCATATGCAAATATAGTCAGAACATCAAACAACACAATGCAAGGACAAGAAACAACACAATCTATCAGAAGTGGTGAAAGAACTAAGATCTCTATTGGAGATACTAAAGAAACATTTGACTAGTTCGACATTTAGATCCGATATGGAACCAGATCTAAATGAAAAAAACCCAATTCCAGATCAAGGAAACCGAAGGTGCTACAATCGAAAGAAAGTTGCAATACAAACAACAGCAAACACCAATCCTCCCCATCACCACTACCAAAGTTAATAACTCTTTGCCTCCAAAAACGAATCCTTCTTCAAAGAATCAACATTACAAACCGAAAACTGAAATTGTTCTAATGGGAAAGGAAAACAAATATGAACTAATGTAAATAGAGAGACAGGAAAGACGATCAAGACAGAGAAGCTCAAAAAGTGCAGACAAAAACAAAACAAAAATAACCAGTTCATCTCAAACACAGGAACGTTCTGCTCTCAGACAAAGAACAAGAAATGAATCGAAGGAAAAAGCCAAAGGAACATCCCCTAATAAACAAGCAGAGCCAAAAGAAATTCAAGGAACAAAACATAAGAATCAAAATGCAAATAAGAGAGAAAGTATAGAAGAGATGGACACCTCTACTACAAAATATTATATAGACAAGTAAACTCTCTTAAAAACTTCAGTATATAAGCATGGATCAAAAATCTTACAATGGAACTGTCACGGTTTAAGACCAAACATAAAAGAGCTACTTCTTCTTATAACGAATTATCACTCCACTATCATCTGTCTACAAGAAACTTTCTTAAAAGCTGAAGGTAAAATAAGAACAAAAAATTATACACAATATAATTATATACATAACTTCAATCAGAAGACATCGGTGAGTGTATCGATTCTAATTAGAAATGATATTTACCAAAGTAAAATACAATTAAAGTCTGATATACAAGCTGTTGCTGCAAAAGCTACTATACATAGAACCATTAACTCCATTTGCATCCCTCCTCAAGATCCTAAAAATGAATCTGAACTAAACAATCTAATTGAACAACTTCCAAGACGATTTTTTTTATTACTAGGTGATTTTAATTGCCACAAAGTTATATGGGGATCTATATACTCAGATTAAAAACGCAAAAATCTAGAGAAAATCATTAATCTCAATGACTTATGCCTACTAAATAACAAGTCCAACACCTATTTACATCCAGCATCAGGCACTTACTCAGTGCTGGACCTATCCCTTTGTGATCCATCTACACTTATGGACTATGATTGGGAAGTTCTAGACGACTCATGGGGTAGTGACCATTTCCCAGTTGTTCTGACATGCTCAAAAGAAACTGAAAACCACCCAGCTCGATGGAAGCCAAATAAAGCAATTTGGACGGAATATATAAAAAATGCTACTAAAAGCTTTCAGTCAAAGAAGACAACAGTAAATACATCGAATACTTCACAGAAACCTTAATAGCCATTGCGAAGGTATGCATACCAAAAAGCAACAGACCAAACAAACAACAAAGACCCTGTTTCAATGACGAATACAAAAAAGCTATCAGGTTAAGAAAAGCAGCACTACGGAAATTTAATGCTCAACCCACAACTCATAATCTAGATCTTTTCAAGCAAAAAAGAGCAGTAGCACATAGTGATCAAGGAAGCCAAAAGGGAATCCTGGAAAGACTATGTAAACAAAATAAATTATAACACTTAAAACCAAAAAAAAGTTTGGAACATAAGGAAAATCGCCGGAAAGAAATGTATCTCCTCTAAATCACCTCACTCTAAATAACGAAAAAATAACAAATACAAAAGATATAACAAACCTACTAGCGGAAACCTTTAAGAACAATTCCTCTAACAAAAACTACAGACGACCTTTTCAAAACATTAAGCAGGACACAGAAAAAATGAAAAATAAACCAAATTTTAATTCTAATAACAAAGAAGATTACAATCAGCCTCTTACGATGAATGAACTTAGAAATGCTATAAATGAATCACAAAAATATTGCTACTGGCCCTGATGAAATTCCTAATCAATTCTTAAAATAACTCCCCACCATTGTATAAAGTATTTGTTAGATATCTTTAACAAAATATGGCTCAAGGAAAAACTGCCAAAGAGCTGGAAACAGGCCGTCGTGATTCCCATAGCAAAACCAGAAAAAGACAAATCAGACCCAAAAAACTTTCGACCCATAACGCTAACAAGTTGCTTATGCAAAACGTTCGAAAGAATAATAAATAATAGACTAAAGTGGTACCTGGAAACCAATAACTTAATTTCCAATTTACAGAGTGGCTTTCGAAGTAAGAGGGACAATCGATAACATAATCCGATTAGAAACATTTATCAGAGAGGCTTTCATAAAAAAAGAACATGCAATAGCCATTTTCTTTGACTTAGAAAAGGCTCATGAGACCACGTGGCGGCAAGGAATTATGAAAAACTTAGTCAATCTAGGTCTAAAAAGTAGACTACCCTTGTTGATAAAAGATTTTTATTCAACAGAAGCTTTAAAGTATGAATTTGATCTACTCTCTCTGATTCAAAAATACAAGAAGGAGTTCCACAAGGATGCATCTTGTCGGTTACTCTTTTTAATATTAAAAATTAACAACATCGTAAACTGCCTGAACAACAAAGTTAATGGCTCCTTATATGTGGATGATCTCCAGATTTGTTATAGATCCAAAAATATGCATACCTCAGAACGTCAACTGCAGATATGCATAAATAAATTAAAGCAATGGACCATCGAAAATGGTTTCAAATTCTCTTCACCCAAAACCAAGGGTGTGCATTTTTGTAACCAAAGAAAAATGCACAATGACCCAACAATCAAATTAGAAGGAACAGAAATTGAAATAACAGACCAAAACAAATTTCTGGGAATAATTTTCGATACAAAACTCACATTCATCCCGTAATTGAAATACTTAAAACAAAAATTTCAAAACTCTACAACTTATGCGGGTTATAGCTAATACAGAATGGGGTGCAGATTGCATATCATTACTAAAAATATACAGATCTTTAATAAGATCCAAACTAGATTAGGGTTGTTTTATATATGGTATGACTAGGAAATCCTAGCTAAAATTCTTGATCCCATTCACCATGCAGGTCTAAGACTTGCCCTTGGTGCATTTAGAACATCTCCCATAGAAAGCCTATATGAAGAAGCGTATGAGGCTCCATTAAAATTGAGACGTGAAAAATTAGCGCTGCAATATTATCTAAAACTTAAAGCTAACCCATCAAATCCTGCCTGTCAATGCACATTTAACCCAAACTAGAAACACCTGTTTGACAAAAAAGAAAACGTTATCAAACATTTTGGCCTTCACATGGAAAAAATAAAACCAATTAATTCGATAGATGAAACTAGTATACATGAATTCAATGTCCTCGAACATCCACCCTGGATTCTGAAACAATCCAAAGTCATTTTAGAACTGGCTGATCACATAAAAGCTGGCGCACATCCCTTACATTATAGAGAAAAACGAAATTATATATTGAATCAATACCCAAATTGGACCCACATATATACCGATGACTCCAAAGTCCATAACAAAGTAGGAGGTGCTGCTATCTGTAAAAGTACCGTCTTACAAAGTGCAGACGTTATTGCCATTGAGTTAGCATTGGTTCTCATCCCTAAACTTACCTCAAACAAAGTTATTATATTCGTATTTATACATAATAATTTCGAACTCAACTCTAAAACCGGAATTTGTAAATAAGCATTTACAAGCTCAATTTTCGATAAAAAAAAAATCCCCCTCCATTAAGCTTAGCAAAAATGTTTTCGGAACTAAAAAAAGGGTAGTGATAGTCCTTCAGAACAACATTAAATCCTATATCATAAATATCCTCATATCTTTTAAAGTAAGACGCAAATGTTATGTGTTTCTAGGGTGCGTATGTAAAATTCTCTATCACACTCCAAATGATGTCTTGTGCAAAAGAAAATTTATTTTCACTGAAATTCGTTCATCGTATACGTTCCAACACTTGCTTCTGAAATTTGATCTGGCGGAAAAACACAACCTGGCCCTACACAGAGAACGGACTTTCTTAGCAGCGGATTTAGCTATGGATTTTATATAATCATTTCACTTGATATCTGTTGTGAGAGTTAAGCCGAGGAGACGCAGTGTTTTGCTTTCAGGGAGACTAGCTTGATTCATGGTAATGTGCGGTAGGAGCGATTGTATTTGATGGTTAGTAGATAGCAACTTCGTTTTAGAAGCATTAAAATTCACGAGCCATTTCTTTTATCCATTCCTCGGCAGCAAGGTTTGCTTTGTCAGCCTCAGCAGATTTTTGATTGATGCGAGAGTAAACTTTAGTGTCGTCTGCGTATTTGCGTACTTGGGATCTTATTATAGCTGGGAGATCGTTAATGTAGATAAGGAAAAGCATAGGACGTAAAATAGAGCCTTGAGGGACACCCGCGTTCGTATGATAGTATTGGGAGGCATGTCCGTTAAATGCTACCTTTATTGTGCGATTTGAAAGGAATGACTGGATAAGGTCAAACAATTGTCCAGTTATACGATAACCTCACTGCTTGCATAGAAGGCCAGCGTGCCAGACTCTGTCAACTACTTCGGAAACATCTAGGGCAAAAGTTCGGGCTTCGCCGTTCTTTTCGAGAGCCTGGTGCACATACTCAGTTATGGTCATGAGCATAGCAGCAGTAGACCTGTTGAGGCGGAAACCTTACTGTTTGTCAGAGAATAGTATGTGGGCTGTGAGATGTTGAACCACGTCGGCGTTGATGATGGCTTCGAACACTTTGCCAAAAATCGGTAGGAGGCTGATAGGGCAATAATTAAAGGAGTCAGAAGGTTCACCTGTGTTTTTATATATTGGAGCCACGGAGGAGGAATCCCAGAAGACAGGAAAGCAAGAAGTAGACAAGTAGTAGTTATAGAGACTGGAGAGAACAGAGGAGAGTTCAGGAGAGAACAATGATTGGTATTCCGTCGCCGCCGCTCGCTTTATGGTGGTTAAGCTTTGTAATTATGTTGGAGACCACCGAAGGGCTAATGTGGATGTCATTCAATTGGGCCTCAGTTTAGGGTGGGAAGTTGGGTACAGATACGCCCGAAGAGTCCAGTGTCGAATTGGTGGTGCATCTGCAAGCGAAGCACTCAGCTTTGTCTGTTGTAGAGATAAGGACCTCCTATTCGTTGATTATAGGTGGGGATTGAGGGTTTGCTATTGTTTAGTACACTTTTAGAGAGCCTTCAATAGTCTTTAGAACCAAACTCATGGGATGCTATGCACTGCTTTATTCTGGCTGCAAACAACTTGGCTTCTTTAAGTATTTTTTGCACTCATTGCGATCAGAGGAAAAGGCGCTTGTTATGGTCAGACATGTGACTCCGATAAAGCAGGAAGAAGTAACTTCGATGAGCGATGGTGAAAGAGCAAGCGTGGGAGAACCAAGGTAACGAGCGGGATTTAAGTCTCAATTGCCTGGCTGGGATGAAAGCTTCGATGCCAGCCTTAACCCAAAAAGAAACCTCAGCCGCAAAGTCTTCAACAGGAAGACTAAAGACTTTGATCCAAGGAACGTCACACAGGAAATCGTGGAGTGATTTCCAATCAACTCATATGGTAGCAGTAAGATATTATGCTAGTCTGAGGTTCTAGGGTAGAGTGGAAGTGGAAGGAGATGTTAACAGAAACCACCGTATGATCAGTTTCAGAGGGGGCAGAGTTCCTTGACATTGCAAGTGTCAGGGATGGAAGTAAAACAAAGATCTAGTCGTGAATCGTATATATTAGGGTTACATGAGAAATGCTTGGGGAACTCTACCACTTGTGTAAGGGAATGAGTGATTGTAAAATTCATGGTGTGGGCACCAGCAAGATCTGTGACAGCTTTTCAGCCACTTGGCGTCGTGGGCGTTAAAGTCGCCAAACACAAATATATGGACAGACGGATGAGAGGAAATAGCATTGTCAATATTATTGGAGATGATGTCAAGAATGGAACAGTTGAGAGATAAGGGAGAGCGGTAGAGGAAGAAGAGATAGCTAACTGAGCTTAGTAGGTTTTATTTTAGTTTTAATTTCATGCTATTAGATTAAATGTAATATATCCAGCAACAAAATTGTTACAATTCAAAGCTTGACCCCCGTAAAGTGAGCAGTTGTGACGGAATCCCAATCATTGTCCTAAAGAAATGTGCTCCTGAACTCTCCTCTGTTTTCTCTAAACTCTATAACTACTGCTTCTCTGCTTCTTACTTTCCTGCCTGCTGGAAATCCTCCTCTATGGTTTCTATATATATATAAATGCCGGAGAAACCTCTAACCCCACTAATTATCGTCCTATCAGCCTCCTAGCCATCTTTGTCAAAGTGTTCAAAGCTATCATCAATGCTGAGGTGGTACATCTCACAGCCCACAGACTTTTCTCTGACAAGCAGTATGATTTCCGCCTCACCAGGTCTACATTTGATATGCCCACGTCCTTCACTGAGTATATACACCAGGCTCTCGACAAGAATGGTGAAGCCTGAACTGTTGACCTAGGCATCTCCAAAGTGTTTGACAGCCTGGCATGCTGGACTTCTAGGCAAGCTGCTGGGCTACAGTATAACTGGACAATTGTTTAACCTAATCCAGTCATTCATTTCAGTAGCACAATGAATGTGGTATTGAATGGATGTGCCACCCAATACTATCATATATGATATGTATATTTATTATTTTTATTATTATTTTTATTAATATTATTTCAGATATTTTTTCTAAGATTTTATTTTAATATTTTATTTATCTTATGTAAGTGTTAATTATTTTAACTATATTTATAATATAATACTACTAGTGGTTATATTTTAATTTGTATTATAAAATATGATTTACAATTTTTTTACTGTAAATATCTCATTGTATTTAAAACTAAATTTTAATATTAAATTTCCATGTCATGTTTTTCTAAGAAAGCGGATGAATTGCAATGCACGCTCGTGTCGATGTAAGACGTTAACTTCAATTTCGTTTCTATCTATGCTGTTCATTCTTTTTCCTTTCTTTTCTTTTTCTTTCTCTTCTTTCTATTTATAAATGTTCTGTATTTAATTATAATTTTCTTTTATAAGGTTAAATTATTTTAACTATGCTTATAACCACTGGTATATACACTAGTGTCGATCTAAAACAGTAACTTCAACTTCCTTTCTATCTGTACTGTTCATCCTCATTTCCTTTCTTTTCTCTTTTTTTTCTGTTTATCAATTTTCTATTTTTAATTATAATTTTCTTTTATAAGGTTTAATTATTTTAACTATATTTATAATATAATACTACTAGTGGTTGTATTTTCATTTGTATTAAAATATGTTTTACAATTCATTTATAACCGTAAATATATACCATTATATTTATAACTAAATCTTAATATTAGATATTAATAAATCTTGAAAATTTAATTTAATTCTGACAATTACTTTCTTTTTGAAAATCTACACTAAAATTCTCATTAATTTTGGGGGGCATTTTTCTCATCATGTGCTATCATATTTTAGCAAATTTTTGGAAGTACCTGCATTTATGTAGTTCATGCCAAATAACAATGATATTAAAGAGATAATTTTAATGTTCTCATGATAAATCAACATATTAAACTATCTACAAAAATAATACAATAAAATAATAATATAGATACATTCCTCCTGAAAAAAAAATTAAGGCTTAAAATGAATATTTAAAGTGAAAAATCTTGTTTTTAATTTAGTTTTAATTACAAGCTAATAGGTTATATTTAATATTTCCAATAGGCAAAACACTTCACTATATTTAAAAATGGTCCACATTTACTGAAAGGAGTTTTTATTTTAAATGACTACAATTGCTGACTTGATGGCCATTTTTACCCATCTTTCATTATAATGTAATTATTTGTTTTCAAAGATAAAATTCATTTTTCTAAAGCTGTATTTGAGGAATATCAGCTGATTTAAAGTTTAATTAATCTAATTTGAAACAAATACTACTTTTATTTTAAAATATGTCAGAAATGCATTTAGTCACATGGCAGTAGCTGTTTATTTGAGGTGTTGACAGATCGAAGCTTAAGAAATATTTATCTACAGTGAACTGTAAAATCTACACAATGAATAACATGAGGACCTTTTTTCATGTAATTTTTGACTACTCAGTAATCCTAAATATTTAGCAAAATATTCCCCATAACCTAAGGTTTTATGAAGTTTTATATATTACTGTTCTTGTCACTCTTATTTTCTACTGATGTTATTTTTGGATATATGAATTTTAACAAAAGTCAGCCTGTTTAATACATGGACCAAATAAACTGAAACTTTTCTAAAAATACGTGTTTGATGAATTGTACTCAGCTTTCTATTAATAATTAGCAAATATAGTTTTTACTTGAAAGCAATATTCCTTAACCATGGCAATATAATATTAAAATGTAATTGATTTTTCCTCAGATAATTATTCTTAATTGTGTCTATATTATATCTTATTCATAAAATCAATAAAAAAGTTTTTCTAATCAAATTTTTAGTTTCATTGCATTTCTAATTTTATGATTCAGAGCATACATTTTGTTGTCTGTGTTTTTTTTTTTAAAAAGAAAATGATTAACATTTAACAAAGAGTTTTGCTTTTAACTAGCATGAACATTGAGATAAAATTTAATTCTCGAAGGTAAAAAAGTATGGTGTAACGAATGTAAGCAAAAAAAATATGAAGATTTTGTAAAAACAAACAGATATTTCTGAAATAATTTCATTCTTTTGTGAAAAAAACGTGAAAGTTTCATTAAAATCCAACAATTTGAATTTTTGCAGAAATTTCCAAATCAATGTGATTTGTAATGCAAAAGAGGCACTACAATTTCTTGTACTATTCATTGGTCTTTATACTGATGCACAGAAACCTAGTTTTAACCAAGGTTTTAAAGTTCCTAGGAAAGTGGTATATTTATGTGAACATTTCTTTCCTATATTATCTGAATCAACCTTTATAATTTTATATAATCATTAAACAGAATTTCTCCAGTGATCTTCCACATTTAAAAAACACAAAGAGTTAAGGTTTTTATAAATTCTTCCACTGAAGTATTCAATTGAAGCATCATCACTTGCAACATTCCAAATGGAAACTTCTGTAAATAATTTTTGTCAGTTACTAATTAATGGTACTTTTATAGATAATCAATACTTACTTAAGTTCTAACAGATTTTGAAACCAACATTTTTATTATTTTAATTTCTTTGTTTCCCAAGAAGTTTTCATGATGCATATAATAACTATTTGAAAGTAAACAACACTTCATAATATAAATTTCAAAACCATCTTTGGTTTTATAGAATTGATACAGTTTAGTTTTCTTTTAGAATTTTTTTCTTAATAGCATGAAGATTTTTCTATGGTGTTGACATTGATGCATCACTATGTATACACCATTAACACCCCAGCATTAAAAGTACATACTGTCTATAAACTATCACTCTTTATTTTTCTAATTGTGAGAGTCAGTCTCTCTCTCTTATATATATATATATATATATATATATATATATATAACCTTTTGAAATCAGCAGTTAATCTAATACATCTGAAGTTAAATAACCACCATTGGAAACCAGATTTCTTGATGGCTAAAGTAGCACATCCGGTCCATCGCTTTTGTTCCGTATGACCACAATACCACAATTAAACCTTAAAAGTGTACATAGATTTGTGTGTATGTATGTTAAAACCTGCAGAGAAACAATATTTTTTTGAGTCGCTTTCGTTCACATATTCCATTTTTTTCGTCTTTTTTTTCTTGTCTTACTGGTCTTTCGAGTAGATTTATTTTATTACAAAATATTCGTACACGTAATCTTTCCTTAGCATTACTGGCAATGTTTTTTTTTGTTTTGTTTTTATGAGTAATTTATTTTAACTAATTTACTAGTTATATATTCTCATTTAATTATAATATAGTATATAAATAATTATTTTGAGTAATTTATTTTCAGCAATTTTTAGGTATATATATTATTTCTCTTCGTTTTTAAACGAATTTATTCTGTCAAGGAATTTTGTATTTAATGATGAATTTTAAACTAAATTTACACGTTAGGTTTTTTTTTAACTATGATTGGACAGTTCAAAGGTCAACCGACGCTTTTGAAAGGGAAGGGAGAACTGTGACGGAACCTTAACAGCAGTTGGAAGCGAAACCGCATAGAAAAAAGAGGTCCGTTTCTCTCTCCTTGCTGAAAAGACAGACTATGTTTGCCCATAATTAAAGTTTGCATGTGTAATAAAGTTGCTGAAGACAAGTCTAACCTTCAGAGAAAGTTTGAGAAGATGTCCATGACTTTTGGAGCTAAAGCCATTTGAGCTGAAGAAGGAATAGCAAACACGTATGTATTTAAAAAATGTTTTACCGCTTGTTTAGCAAATTTTCACCTTCTACGGCTGTAAAAGAAAGGCGTAATTCCAGGTGGACTGGAGAAAAATAAGAGAAGGGAGTTTTTTCCTCAAGAATAACTTACAGAAGAGAGAAAAGAAAAAAGATAAAACTTTTGAAACTTGAATTGACTGAAAGTGCACCGTTTTGTTTATTTATTTATTTATTTATTTTTGTTATCATTGATAGAGCAGGTGGTCCCATCTGATATATGTTTTATATTGTAATCCAAGAATAGATTTTCTTATTCTCAGCAAAAAGGGATGAATTTTTGCAAGCACCATTGTTTAGCTGGTTAAAAATAAATATATATTTTTTAACTGAATCCGATTTGCATTTTTTTTTACGTTATAACTTCGGACAATAGTGAAAATTCTATGGCAGCAGGTTTTATTTCCAGAAAGAAAAGAATTTCCCAAAATTTCTCACGAACCATCCAAAATTGAAAGTCCTTTATATATTTATTTAGAGGATCAGATTCCTGGCCTAATTATGCCTAATTCTGGTTGATCGCATTCACCCGTGAAAGCCTGGCATGCTCCTGCCAGATATGCTGATCATTCTCGGTGATGGTTTGACTTTAACCTTTGTGCTTGCAACATTTAAAGTGTCAAAAGGATTGTTTTTCCATTCACCCATTATTGTTTTCACTACCTTCACTCTTCGGCAATGCTTGTTCTTTTAAAAACTTGGTGATCAAAATTGTAATAAAACCTAAATATGAAAGTGAATTTACGTATTTTTGTTCTTGCAAATTTTCAACAAAAATATTAGACACTTTACTTATTAGAGTGTTTAGTTTAAAAATATAATTTCATATTTACAACATCTTAAAAATTAATACATTTGAAACTAATGCAAAGCAGTATTTATCATTTAGCAATTTATAAAAAAATAAATTTGTAAACAATTTTGATTCATAAACATTTACAAAATGATTAATATATGTGAATCAACTATAAAAACCCTTACCATTTCATAAAGTTGGAATCAATTGCCAATTAAACGTTGTTTGCTATTATAATCTTCATAAAACCAGAACTTTTTCTGATTCATTTCACACAAATATTCACCACTGGTTAGATGTGAATACTCCGAAACCGAAGACTGAAATGAAAAACTTTGTCAACTGCTCAAAGGCTCTGCACATCGGTTCCATTTCACCTACACTCTCAAAGAAAAATATAATCTAGAATTTTCACTAATAGCACCGACTCACATAAAAAAAAAAAATAAAAACAAATTGAAACTGATCTGAGCCGAAGAAAGGGATATAAAAACCATCAAAAAGACTTCTTTGGTAGCTATGATTCACAACACTCATTAACATGCAACCTCCCATCTCTAATGACACCCACCAAAGAACATCGCCCCAGTCAGTCATAACTCACCATTCCTCTCTTACTATATGGCTCCACGGATGACTTTTATGACTCTAATCATCGTTTTTTCATGATAGATATTCATACCAATTTTCCACTTGTTTTAATTTTTGTTAATACAATTATTTATTTCCTAAATCTCCGTTAGTTCTTCTTTGTTCTATGTTTAATATAACATTACCAATCATTCCCCTCCCCACCCAAAAAAGAACCCCAATGTAATAAATAAAGTGTATTTATGATTTTTCTTGCCAATTCGCAAAAGAAAGACACATTAAAGAATATAATAAACATTTTCGTACTCCACAATGTTTCAAACTGTGCATCAATATGAGATACGTGCATTGTGGTGTAGTGGATATCGACTTGGAACAAGGAATCGGAGAGCCGAGTTCGAATTCCAGTTAAATTCCTTGCACTCACTTACGCGCAAATAGTTGGGAAATGCATTAATCCGTCTCTTCCCTGCAATTATAGGTTAAATATACAGGACAGATAGGGTCCTATAGCCTTGGCTGGCAAACAGTCTACCGCAGAAAGTAATGGCAACCTACTGCGGGATAATCTTCTGCTCTTTCGAGACATGATCGTTCAAGCGTGTATCACGTATGGCACTTAACTATCTGACTGATTTTCATGTTAATTTTATGAGCTACACTTCCATGTTGGACGAGAGCATTTGAACTTTTTTCCGCAGAAGATAGCCATTACATTCTGCAGTAGATTGTTTACCAACCAGTGCTATAGAACCCAGTCTCTCCTGCTATTTGCTTTGCTGGGAGAAGAGACGAATGAATAACAAAGATATTTACTCGTAAGTGAATATAATGAATTCAAACTCGGATCTCCATCTGAGCCACTATCCATTCCTCCACCTTGCCTCTACTTAGGTTTTATTACAATTCTAAATTATCTTCAGTCGTTATTACCATTTGGGACATTTGAAAGAAAGTCATTCAGTCAATGAGTGTGTAAAATATGTATGATTTTGCTTGAAAGATTTAAATTTCATTTTTACTCTATATTCAGCCTTGTATTATTTTATTTGCAGTAATCATGGTATCAGTCAGTTAAGTTCCCATTGTGATACACGCTTCGACGATCATGTCTCTTTCAAGATATAACTAACTAGACAGATTTTTCCACAGTAGGTTGTCTTTACATTCTGTGATACAATGGTTACCAACCAAGGCTATAGAACCCAATTTGTCCTGTTATTTCACCCGTAACTGAAAGGAAGAGACGGATTAATATTTTTCGCAAGGGGATTTGCACGTAAGTGAATGCAACGAATTTAACCAGAAATTGAACTCGGCTCTCCGATTTCTCATTCCAAGGTGATATCCACAACACCACAACGCACATCAGTAAAAATATAAAATTTACATTAAACAACTACACTGCATAAACAAGTAATGATTCTTGGATATTTAAATAAATAATTTATTTCAACAAAATTTGCATTTGATATTAAATCTAAAAATAACGTTGTCATGTCTGGGTATTCGAAGTTCTTCGCTTCACAGTTGCTTTTGCTAGTGAAGCGTGATCCCATTTTGCTCTGTAATTGCCAGGAAAACCTACTGGTTTTGAAATCCTTAGAAACCAAATTTTGACAAACACAGCTTAACTGATTTTCTACTGAATGCCGATTGCTGATTTGAAACGTAAGTGGAAGAAAACAAAGAATTTTTATAACTTTTTTTTTTTTACTGACTTCCCACGCCACTTTTCATTTCGTTATTCCGCACAAAAAAATGAAATTCAGATGTTTATTTAAAATAAACCAAAAAATAAATGTTTACATTTTTTTAAAAATTTGTTTTTTAGTTTTAAGTATAGGAGCCAATTGAAAGATTCTTTTTGGTAGAAAAAATATTTTATAAAGATTTTCACGTAATTCATTTCATTTTGTTTGACAAGTTTGTTTAGGACGTCAATGATGGCAAAATATATTTGCCACTTTTCAATACATAACGTCAAATAGAAAAATTAGTCATTTTTTCATGGGGTTGGGGGGAATATATATATCATCTTGTAAAAATCCGTGTTAATATATTTATTCTCTTCAACATTGGGTTGGATTTGTCCCCCCCCCCCCCACACCTCATGTGCTACTTTGGGCAACAACAAAAACTTTTACATACAACGATAAATTCACTGAAAAAAACAACACCGAGCATAATAACAAAAAAAAAATATCGTCAAAATGTTTATTAGGAGGAAAACTTAAGTATTTTACGATTATTTATTCTTTTTAAATTATTTCTAACACGTTCAAAATTGATAAATCTCTTGTTTTTAGTTTTTTTTTATTGTTTTTTTTTTTGTCAGCTATCCATTAAAAAGATTACTATTGATTTCCTTTGAAAAACTGAAACACTTTAATTTAGAAATTTTTGCAAATATGAAATAATTGCCTGATTTTTATTGAAATTTTCAACGCTTATAAAATGAATGAAGTTTTAAAATCTTGGTAAAAAAACATTTTTCCCATCTGTTAACCCGACTCCAATTAATGAGATTTCTAGAAATTCAATACTACCCAGAAACTTTGTTTCATAATTAGTTAAACGAAGAACTTAGTAAATATAAAGCTTTATCTCCACTAAATCGTTGAAAAAAGAAAACTTAAAAACGTACTTTTTCATCAGTTTATGAAAAATCAAAACAACTTTAATTTTTAAAACATTTAATTCCTTCTTAAACTTTCGAAAATTTAGTAAGAAATTTTGTTTTGAACGTTAGCGTGTAACCAAATCCGTACGAAAATTTAAAACGTAATATTACAATTAATTTTTGTTTTTCTATGGCCAACATATTAATTTGGAAACTCTTATACTATCACCATGTTTATTTTTGCCGTTTTTCAATTTTTTTCACCGCAGTCCTATTGCTTGTTAACTATAGATTCCTGTGATAAAAAAAAATTAGAGAAATTGCAATATATAAACAAATAATTTTGTGGGGGGTCAGTTTCTCATACAGCGTTAAAGTAAATCGAACCTCCACTTACAATCTACTCGCTTTGGGGTCACTTTGTTTATGTTAACTCTTTTGGGACGAGTTCTTGCGGTCGATTTGTTTTTTAGCTTTTTTTTTTGGAACGAGTTGTTGCTCTTGTTCTTGACTTTCTCACGTTTTCTTAACTTACGATGGCATCTTCCTCTGAACCTCCAAGAATGGCTCTCTTGAAGAATTTCGAAAAGGATTCGGCCATTGAATATGTGCATACCCAAAAGTTAATTGCACATAGTAATTTGTGTTCCCGTGAGCATGCTAAAAGGCATGTGCAAACTTCAAAGCGGATAAGGTTTGCTGGAGATATTCCAAATGCAAAAAAAATATCCATTAGGAATTGGACATTTTTGATAAGTTCAAATTACCACTCCACGTGATATTCCAACTAATTTTTGATTTCGTATGCCAAGTACCGATAACCAGTTTAGCGACATTGAACGGAGTTTCATTCTGCCATTCACTGGTATGAATATTGCAGAGACTTCTGTACAAGCAAGATGGAGAAAGACCGAAAACTGATGGGTGGCCCTGGACATGAACTACATTTGCAAACTGCTTTCTTGCAACTTAAAAGACACAACAACTTGGAAAAATAAGCTATTGAAAACACATTTTTATAAATCTTGGAAGAAATGTTATTAAAAAAAAATTTGGACATGTTATTAAAAACAGTAACACCCCCCCCCCGCCCCGCAAAAGAAAACACTGGACATAGCTTCCTTGAACATAGTTTCCTTGTATAGGCTATTGAACCCGTCCCGCCAATTAAGTTTGGACATAATTTTCTTGAAACAGGAAGACAAAATAACAATTAGATATTTGAAACAAAAGAATGGCATGTAAAACTTCAAGAAAAATTTTCCGTTATAATAAAATTAATGAACATATACATGTTTTATTTCATTAATTTCTTACAAGTTGAAAACAAATCGAAGCCAGTGTTTCCGAATTAGATGATTGATTTAAAGTTGTATGAGAAATTGTGCCCCCAACCCAATTTGTTTAAATATTGAAATTTTTGCAAATTTTTTACGTTGTTGTAAAAAGTAATGTTTAAATGAAAAATGTCCAAAAAGTTTATAATGTACAAAATTTACAGTTGCTGCCGGTAATGTCGTCCCGGCAACTGTTTTCAAAATGGAGGATCGATTTACTATAGCGTTGTATGAGAAACTGACCCACTCACCACAATTTGTTTAAACATTGTACTTTTCCAATTTCTTTTCTTTTTTCTTTTTTTAAATCGTAAAACTTAGGGGGTAATCGATAGGACTGTGGCGAAAATAAACGTGGTGGTAGTATACTTCAGGTCCGCCAGTGAAATTTGCAGGACTTTTCAGAATTGAATGAAATTATTTTTAAAATTATTTTTTATAAATCTTTATATTCTTCTGTTACCCACCTCCATGGATTTTAAATCCATAAAACTTTAATAAATTAAAAAAATTTCTTGCGAAAATTGGTTTATTAGTTAAACGCAGGACTCATTGTGGAATGCAAATCATCTAATATTTTTTTGAAAATTTTGACTTTATTTCTGAATCTGCTCTTAATAGTAAAATTAAAAATGCACTATAACTGACATTTAATTTGATAAGCTTTTAATTGCTTTAATAAATAATATAAATTACAGAAATTAGTCAGAAGATAAAGAAAATTTCAGTTAATAATGAAATTCTAAAAATTGTTTTAATTTTTCTTAATTATAATAATTTATAGATTCAAAAGTATTTTAAAAATACTTCAAAGATTTGCTGTTAATTTATAAACTTAGTAAACAAAGATTAGATTTATTACTTAAAAAGTTTAATACAGTGTTGTGCCTTCCTATTTTTAAAATTCTTTTTCTTTTTTGTATGGTAATGTGTGTAAATTGAAGATCATGTGTTTAAAGGTTTCTTCCTCTTACAGAAAAACATTTGTATACTTGCTATCGCCAAACACTTATCTTGCATCTCACACCTGTCTAATCTGTATATACATTCGGTAGAATGGTTAGACAGTTGAACTCTGTGTTTAAGAATTACTTTTCTTCTAAATTTCCTGCTATAAATAATTTTACATACGCGCCTGAGAAACACGTAACATTTGCGTCTAACTTTAAAAGATATGAGGATATTTATGATACAAGATTTTATGTTGTTCTGAAGAACTATCACTACCTTTTGCTTTTAGTCAAGACATTTTCGCTAAGCTTAAAGGATGGGGGATTTTTTATCAGAAACTGATCTTGTAAATGCTTATTTATAAATTCCTGTTGAAGGGTTGAGTTCGAAATTATGTATAAATACGAATCGTTGATCAGATAAATTAAATTCGAACGTTTACCATTTGGTGTCAAGGTAGCGCCAACAATATTTCAACAAGTCATTGATAGCATGCTGGGTGGACTTGATTTTGCAGTTGCTTAATTAGACGATATTCTTATGAAAAACCGAAGCAGTCTAACATAAGGATGATGTACACAGTTTATCCTAAAATCCAAAAGTTCTATTTCAAAGTCAGAAAACCAAATGTGATTTTTTTTTTTTTTTTTTTTTTTTTTTTTTTTTGCATGGAAAAAAAATCAAATACAGGTGAAAAATATTTGACAAGGATGGTAGAAGACTGAATCCTGAACAGGCTATCATGATTAATGACCTGCCGGCGCTCAATAACATCGCTTCTTTACAGAGCTTCCGAGGACGAGCAAATTATTACCAGGCATTTATACCAATTATGCACGATTTGATTGCTCTCCTTAATGAATTATTTAAAAAGATAGGCTCTGGTTTGGGCAGCAAAAAACCAGTAGGCATTTGAAACAAAGGAAACTCTAAGGTCAGATTTGTTTCTTACTCATTACGACCCGGACTTGGAAATCATTGTTGCTAGCGATGGTAGTTCGTATGGCGTAGGAGCATGCATTCTTTACAAAATGACTAGAACTATAAAAAATGGATAGCACATGCTTTGAGAGCTTTGCTTCCAGTCGAAAAAAATTGTTCTCAGGTTGAAAAAAAGCACTTGAGATTATATTCACTGTCGCAAAGTTCCACCACTATATTTCTAGTCGGCAGTTCCCTCTACAGACAGACCACAAGCCATTACTCACCATTTCTGGCCCAATTAAGGTTTGCCTACACTTTATACACAGAGCCAACAGACTTAAGCGATCTGGTACAATACTGTTGAATTACAATTTCAAAATTGATTACGTGTCAACGCAAAAATTCGGCCATGCAGATGGAGTGTCAAGCGTAATTCCCAAGTACAAAGAACCACTGGAAGATACAGTGCTTGCCTCCCTTCATTCTGAAGGAGAATTAAAATCTACTCTTTGTAATACTGTCAGGGAATTTCCAGTGACTCTGATACAAACTAAACAAATTTCTTGCCATGATGAATATATTAAATTGTTAAGGAAATAAAAGCTACGGACGTTTTTCCTAAATGTGATTCCATATTGCTGTTAACACTCCAGAATCACATTTTGAAAGATTTTCACGCTGGTCATCCAGAGAGTACTAATATGGAAAGTTTGATGTATAGCTATGTGTGTTGTATTTTAAAATAATTAAAGACAAGTAATCTTTTTTGGAGATGGGTATGATAAAAAAAATTGGGTATATGATTTATATGGTAAAGTGTCTACAATTCATACATAAGACATAAATCAACTTAAGAAACGCCTAAATGATGGGGCTGGTAATGGGTTTCCTGAGAAAACAGCGATGGGTTTAATAGATGACACTTTTAACATTCCAGCGCTCTAAAGGCCCAAGGAATACGCCGTTCAGAAGGAAGAAAAATAATTTAAAAGTGGTCTATCCAATGCGGAAAAGAATGATAGCAGATTGGAAGCCTAATTAATGATCTGAAATAACCATTATTTACTAAGTTTAAAAAATGAATTTTTTAACACAACAATAGCTGTTAGACTGGTAGATATCTCTACTAATTCGCTAAAAATGCAATAAAATTACATCATTTAATGAGATGAGCTTTTAATTGCTTTTATAAATAATATATATTAAGGACATTATCAATCAATCAGTCAGTCAGTTAAGTGCCATACGTGATACATAATTGGGTGATCATGTCTCGAAAGAGAAATGACTGAGTGGGTAGAAGATTATCCCGCAATAGGTTGCTATTACTTTCTGTGGTAGACTGTTTGCCAGCCAAGGTTATAGCACCCAATCTGTCCTGTTATTTAACCTATAACTGGAACGAAGAACCTGGCAAATACCTTCCCTAAGGATATTTGCACGGAGTCCAAAGAAAATATTTCATAAATACTGAAATTTTAAAAGAATAGTGCAGAATCTTAAGAGATTTATAAATTTATAGATTATTCTAATTAAACTTTTAAAATGAAAGAAAACAATTCTTGGAAAAATTCATTAGTCATTGAAAAAGACCTTTTTTCTGAAGAAAATTGTCCATATATCTTTTTATAAAAAGACGGCTTTTCCCCTTATATAATGTCTTAGTTTGATTGCATTTTTATGTTTTTGAGCAGAATTTTGGTAAATGTTTAACTGCTTGAGATAAAGAAAAAACCTTTAGTTCCTATGAAGTGTCCTGCCATTTTCTTTTCAACTAATATTAATATGAAACTGCACCAAATTTAATTTGTAAAAATTAGATTTAGTGAGGATAACAGATGTTTAAAAAGAATACACATAATTTAATTCATTTGTGAATAAATCCTGAAAGTTTCACTAAAATCCAACACTTATTTGCATTTTGAAAGAATTTTCAAATCATGTCTTTTTTTTTTTTTTTTTTTTTTTTTTTTTTTACAATGTTTGATTTGTTGTCCTCATTTTTCTTGCCATGTTTATGATGTTTTGTCCGTCGTATGCTTTGGCGTTCTTATTTCTCAAGGACACATGGCACAGTAGATATAGGCAGTTGTTAGTTCCAGTGGATTCAATACCAGGCTACTGCAGTTGTGAACAAATAACTTAAACATTTCAGTTAAAGGGAGATAACTACATGGCATCTGGAAGTAGCATCGCACATGGAATGAGAATGATATATTCCAGTGATTGAAATAAAGGGTTTGGTTTGAAATTTCTAGCACCTGAAAAAGGCTGGGGTATATAACTTTGTAAATATGGCATTAAAGATGAGGAGATCAGTCTGAATGATGTAAATTTTACGCCATCTGAGAAATATAGACAAGTATATAAGTTTTTGTTTTTTTTTTTACCAGAAAATATGCTGAATTTTATATTACTAATTTTATTAATCAACTAGCGAAGGAAAAACATGTTTTACGTCTATCTGCTTAATAACAAATATTTTGATAAATCTTTCTATCAAGTTTGTGGCTTTTTTTATCCTCGTATGCGTTTTTGTAGTAAAAATGTTTAGGTGTCTAATTAAAAGTAAAAGAAAAATACAACGCTTTCTTGAAGCTTTAAATTTAGTTCCAATTTCAACAGATTAAATTGAATGTTTACAGTAAACAAAATCCTTTGATGTATTTCGAAAATTAGTTTAAAAAATTAGTAAAACTCTTTATTTACATTTTTCCTAAAGTAAAATACATTTTACTGGGACATCATTGGAAAAAATTTTTATCTCTCTTCGCATTTATAATTTTCTGGAAATTTCATTAAGTATTGAGAAACATGCAAAATATATTATATATATATATATATATATATATATATATATATTCTAACAATATTTTTCTAAAAATAAAAAAATTTCTAGAATAGTTATGTTCTGAAATGTGTGTTGTAAATTGGAGATCTGCGTTAAAATTCCAGTTAAATTTGTTGCATTCATTTATACGCAAACGACCTTGGAGAAAGCTATTAATCCATTTCTTTCCTCCAGGTATGGGTTATTAGCAGGACAGATTTGGTTCTACAGTCTTGATTGGCAATTTGGCTATTGCAGATAGTAAAAGTAAACTATTCTCTGACAAACAGTTTGGTTTCCGCTTCACCAGGTCTACATTTGATATGGTCACGACCATCACTGTGTATACACTCACGATTAAAAATTTAAGACCACTTAAAAATCTTTAAAAAGAATTTTTTTTTACAGATAGATTTTAAACTCCTCCCACTTAATGTTACCAATACTACAATCTAAAATTTTTGGAATGTAGCTTTTTGTTTCCATAAAAACAAAAAGCTACATTCCAAACATTTTATTTAGAAAATGAGGCGATTTACACATGATCAAAATTATAAGACCAGGGGTATAAATTTTCCTTTTATATACTTTGTATAAAACCTGATGATTGTAATCTGGCAATTATTAGCTTGTTGATATAAATCAAAATTACAAGTAAATATTGTTAAAACCAAGTTGCAACAAATATAAAACTTAAAATTAGAAGAGAAGGTTTAGCTTGTTGCCAAAAGTTATAGCCAAGGTTTTCTAGTCTGGGAGTGGATGATCACTTTCGCAGTCTCAGAATATGCCGAAGGAAAATAATCAAGAGATGAACAACACCATTATAAAAATATAAAATTGAATAGAGAACGAAAATAACATAAGGAAACATGTTTGTGTGGAAAGTTTTGTGAAATGCAGGCAATAAGAGAATTGAAAAAGTTTTGTTGATTATCTGAAATCAAAAATTATTTGTTTCTTTTCTCTCGTTTTTTAATATTTTACAATTGTCTTTTCCGTTTATTTTCTTTAGTTTAGGATTTTACTTTCTTGTTACACCCATGAGTGTCATTATCTTAAGATTTAAGATTAATCAGGAAATCAGGTTTCCAAGGGTTGTTATTTAACTTTAGATGTATTAGCTTAACTGCTGATTTCAAAAGTTTACATATATATATATATATATATATATATATATATATATGAGAGAGAGAGAGATTGACTCGCAAAATCATGAAAATAAAAAGAGGTAATTTATAGACTGTACTTAAGATTTGCTGTACAATTCATGTGACTCCACAAGTGTTATGTGCTATTTTAGCCATCAGGAAATCAGGTTTCCAAGGGTTGTTATTTAACTTTAGATGTATTAGCTTAACTGCTGATTTCAAAAGTTTACACACACATATATATATATATATATATATATATATATATATATATATATATATATGAGAGAGAGAGAGATTGACTCGCAAAATCATGAAAATAAAAAGAGGTAATTTATAGACTGTACTTTTAATGCTAGGGGGGTTTAAGTGTGTACGCTTGGTGATGTAACAATATCAACACAATGGGAAAATCTTTTGACTATTACGAAAAAAGTTCAGATTTAAAACCAATCTGCATCAATTCTATTAAACCAAGGACGGTTTAGAAAGTTATATGATGAAAAGTTGTTTACTTTCAAATAGTTATTATATATATCATGAAATCTTCTTGGGAAATAAAGAAATACATAACTCAAAATGTGGCTTTCAAAATCTGATACAAATTAAGTATAGATCATGTATCAAAGTACCATTAATTAACAACTGACAGATATTATTTACAGAAGTGTCGATTTGGAATGTTGCAAGTAATGGTGCTTCATTTGATTACCTCAGAGAAATAATTTATAAAATCCTAACCTATTTGTGTTTTTTTTAAATGTGAAAGATCACTGGAGAAATTCTGTTTAGTGCTTATATAAAATTTACATAAAGGGTGATTCATATAATATAGGAGAGAAATATCCACATAAAGATAACACTTTTCTAAAAACTGTTAATATTTTCACAAAGGTGTTTTAAAATTAAATGTGAATGAAAAACCATGCCAATAAAATAATCTAATTATTTACAAGTTATACTGATTCACTAAAGAAAATTAGCATACCAAGATGAAAAAAAAATCTTATACTTAAGAAAAAATTATTTTATTGTCAAAATCTTGATGTTGTTCTTAAGAGGAAAAAATAATAGATATTTTGGTAATTAAATTATTTTGCTGTTCCTTTTTAGAAATTTGGTTAAAAATATTGGTTTTTGTGCATCAGTGTAAAGACCAATGAATAGTACAAGAAATTGTATTGCCTTTTTTGCATTACAAATCACATTGATTTGGAAATTTCTGCAAAAATTCAAATTGTTGGATTTTAATGTAACTGTCAGGATTTATTCACAAAAGAATGAAATTATTTCAGAAATGTCTTTTGTTTTTACAAAATCTTCATAATATTTTCCTTACATCCGTTACACCATACATTTCGAGAATTAAATTTTGTCTCAATGTTCATACAAGTTAAAAGCAGAACTCTGTTAAATTTTAATCATTTTCTTTTTCAAAAACACAAACAAAATATATTCTTTAAATCATAAAATTAGAAATGCGATGAAACTAAAAATAATTTGATGAGAAAAGATTTTTTTAATTGATTTTTCTGAAATTATCTGATGAAAATCATTTACATTTTAATATTACATTGCCATGGTTAAGGAATATTGCTTTCAAGTAATTTCTATTGATTTTTTTTTTCTTGATTGCTGCATTTTTGTGTCTCTCTGTTGGACTAAACTTGTCATGTTGATAAATTTTTGTTAAAATATAAACTAATTTCATTTATTATACATTGTCTCTTTTATAATACCTTTTATTTTTCTTCACAGGTGTTTGACTGAACAGAAAATCATTTTAATACAACCTGATATAATTTAAAACTGAAATGAAAAAAAAGATATTGAAAAGCACATATTCTCATGATAATAGAGGATCTGCATTTCAAAGATTTCATAATGTTACATAGAAACACTGGAGAGAAACCAAATACTTGTGAAGTTTGACGTTCTACCTTTACATATTTCTTATTCAAAGTGCCATATGCAAACATACACTGGAGAGAAACGATGTTAAAGTTTTTGGGTGTATATATTTACAGGAGTCACATTTGAAGCACTATTTGCAAACTTAGAAAGAAAAGAATCTACCTGAAGATTATGAATTCATCTGCTCATATACGTCATATTTGAAGTGTGACATGAAAAACACTGCAGAGAAAATATATTCTTGTAAAGTTTGTGGATCTGCATATTCTAGCAAATAATCTTTGTTACGTCATATGCAAACACACACAGGAGAAAGATCCTATTAAGAAATTTGCAGATCTGCATTTTTGCAGATGTCATTTGTGGTGTGCCACAGGCAAACAAAAACTGTAACGAAACCATATTCTTCTGAGGTTTGTAGATCAGCATTTTCATGGAAATCACCTTTATAAAATCATATGAAAATGCACACTGTAGAAAAACACTATTGTAACATTTGTGCATCTACATTTTCAAAGAATTCAGATTTGAAGATCCATATGCAAACACACACTGGAAAGAAACCACATTCTTGTGAAATTTGTGGATCAGCATTTTTACAGAAATCAGATTTGGAGAAGCATATGCAAACACATGCTGGAGAGAAAACACATACTTGTGAAACTTGTGGATCTGCATTTAAGGCTAAGTCATCTTTGGTGGAGCATATGCGAATGCATACCGGAGAGAAACCATTTTCTTGTAAAATCTGTGGATCTGCATTTGCAAGAAAGTCATCTTTGTTGAATCATAAGCGAATTCATACCGGAGAGAAACCACATTCTTGTGAAACGTGTGGATCAGCATTTTCACGGAAGTCACATTTGGTGAATCATATGCGAACACATACCGGGGAGAAACCACATTCTTGTGAAACGTGTGGATCAGCATTTTCACGGAAGTCACATTTGGTGAATCATATGCGAACACATACCGGGGAGAAACCACATTCTTGTGAAATGTGTGGATCAGCATTTTCACAGAAGTCACATTTGGTGAATCATGTGCGAACACATACCGGGGAGAAACCACATTCTTGTGAAATTTGCGGATCTGTATTTTCACAGAAGTCATCTCTGATGAATCATATGCGAATACATACCGGAGAGAAACCACATTCTTGTGAAATTTGCGGATCTGCATTTTCACGGAAGTCAACTTTGGTACGCCATATGCGAACACATAACGCAGAGAAACCTCATTCTTGTGAAATTTGTGGATCGGCGTTTAAGTTGAAGTCATATTTGGTGCAGCATATGCGTACGCATACCGGAGAGAAACCATTTTCATGTGAATTTTGTGGATCTGCGTTTTCACAGAAGTCATCTTGGGTGTACCATATACGGATACATAATGGCGAGAGACCATATTCTTGTGAAGTTTGTGGATTTGCTTTTTCAAATAGGTCATCTTTGGTGCACCATATCCGAACACATACCGGAGAGAAACCACACTGTTGTGAAATTTGTGGATCAGCATTTTCACAGAAGTCACATTTGTGGGTTCATATGCAAACACATATATGAGAGAAACCACATACTTGTGAAACTTGTGGATTAGCATTTTCAGATAGGTCATAGTTGGTGTGCTATGTGCGTATACATACTGGAGAGAAATCATAATCTTGTGAAATTTGTTGGCATGCATTTTCAAGTCATTCGAATGTGTCATCCCATAAGGAAATACATACTAGAGAGAAACCATATTCTTGTGAAATGTATGGATCTGTATTTTTACAGAGGTCTGATTTTAACCACCATATGGAAACACACACAGGATAGACTTCATATCCATGATTTTTATCAGAGGGTACATTGCTTTTGTAAAATATGCAAATCTCCAGTACGCTCAGTGTTAACTTTTTGGAATTGGTATTTCCATAAATATCATGTCTTATGACAAATACAACACAAATATATTAAACCATTGCCAGTATTTTTACTCTGATCACTGATTCTGTTTTGTGTATTTTTACAGGTCAGCCATGAATAATTCCTTCATTTTAAATAATGAACCCTGTACAATGTTTAATTTTCATCGGATTGATTCAAACCTCTTCATTTTGGATGTTATTTTCAGAATTTTAATACATTTTGCACATTTTTAATTACATACTCATATTTAATGGCTAGCAATAGGCTACTGAAAAGCATCCAGAACAATACTAAATACACATATTTGCATATATATTGTTAAAAATGCATATACATAATGGTAAAATGTAACATACACTTCAGTATAGATGAGAAACTAATGTGTTTTAAAGTCATTTGGTAAATTTAAGTTTTATTAGAATTTTCTAAAATGTATGTCTAATATCTCCTCAAAATTATTTGAATATAAAACTTTCATGAGAAAATCTGGGCACATCTGAGATTGATTTATTGTATGTTTTTCAATTCTATATTCATAACCTTTAAGGAATATGTATATTCCAAAGGCATTAAACACGCTTTTCTACAAAATTTTGTAGTAAGAGTAACTTTTTTTTCATGCAGATTAATTTAAATTTAACTTAGCTAATCTTTCTAAAATAATATTTGAGAATAGTATATTTTCTTTTTGAAAGATTATATTTTTAATAAAATTGTTTGGTGTCAATTGATCTGTCGATATGCCTAAATTTATAACTTTTTGTCTTACTACAATTGCTTTGCCTAGTTTTAACTTGCATATATATTGTTTGTTTAGCATTTTCCCTGTTCCATTTCTTCCTTTCTTTATTGTTAATTGAGAACTTTCTTTATTCCATTTGTGAAGCATTTTTCTTTATATTAACTATGCACAATAACCTAACAAATTTAATCTATTAACTTCAAATTTAAATTACTATTAAAGCTCCAAGGAAGATTTTCTTTCATTTGTAATATTTATTTTAAAATAAGATCTGCCTAGATCGCTTTCAGTCTCACCACATCTGACCAGTAAACCAAGACAATCTTATCAATTCCAAAACTTCATTGACTTTTTTTTTTCAAAAGTTGCCTATATTCTCACATTGCCATCAATACAGAGAATTTTGTACTGACAATTCTACTCTTTCCTTTTCAACTCACCAGCTGTTGTTTTGTATGTTCTCTTATGTGAAGAAAATGGGTTTTTTGATCAGAGGATCAAAATAAAACAATCGTCATTTTTTTATAGAGATATAGATATCTGAAAACTAAACTGAGCAAAAAGGAAAACTGAATGAGTCAGATGAACCATGAAAAAGCTTCTCATTAATAAATCTCAGTGCAGGGTTAGTAGAATAAACAGTATCAACATAGATTTATTGATATGTAGGTATGTAATACCGGGGCAATATTAAATCACTTGACAGGCGCTAAATACTACTTTCCAAATATTAGATCAACCCAAATAGATAAAAATTTGGCAAGATTGTGTGCAGAGAAGATCCAGGGTCTTCTCTATCCCACTTTACCCAGGGTATATCAAAAGTACTGTTACAAAAAGCTGGCACCAGATTAATGTAAAATGAGCATATCCATGTATGCCCAAAAGGTCATTTTAGAGCCTCAACAGCAAAGCGTAACAAATGTTCACCGCTTGGTTTTGCACATGCATACACCCATTGGATCATTGACTGGAGGAATATTTGAAATGCTTCAAGACAGTGTTGAATGGTTTTGCACGTCCCCATGATGTGTTGAAGTGTTTCGACATTATATCTTCTGCATGAATCAATTGTTTTTAATGAGCCCTTGTTTGCATGTACATTTGAGCATGCTCTTCATGAGGTGTGTGTGTGTGTGTGTGTGTGTCTGTCTCTGTGTGTGTGTGTGTGTGTCTGTCTCTGTGTGTGTGTCTGTCTCTGTGTGTGTGTGTGTGTGTGTCTGTCTCTGTGTGTGTGTGTGTGTGTCTGTCTCTGTGTGTGTGTGTGTGTGTCTCTGTGTGTGTGTGTGTGTCTGTCTGTCTCTGTGTGTGTGTGTCTGTCTGTCTCTGTGTGTGTGTGTGTCTGTCTGTCTCTGTGTGTGTGTGTCTGTCTGTCTCTGTGTGTGTGTGTCTGTCTCTCTGTGTGTGTGTGTGTGTCTGTCTCTCTGTGTGTGTGTGTCTGTCTCTCTGTGTGTGTGTGTGTGTGTCTGTCTCTCTGTGTGTGTGTGTGTCTGTCTCTCTGTGTGTGTGTGTCTGTCTCTGTGTGTGTGTGTGTCTGTCTCTGTGTGTGTGTGTGTCTGTCTTCTGTGTGTGTGTGTGTGTCTGTCTGTGTGTGTGTGTGT